>AWOL01S0135235.1:0-17383 GCA_000715115.1 Nicotiana otophora
ATTCTTAAGTATGTTAGTAATATAAACCTTGAGAATTGTCTTCACTGGCAAGGACATGGAATTGAAAACTTCATGACATGCGCCATCAGGACTTAGTAAAAATTCTGGTTTTTTCACATAACCACATCCTCCGTTGGCTCGAAAAAATCCTTGCATCATCCATAGGTACTTACAATAACCCTGTTACATATATAGAAATATTTAATTAATTAAGGTTCTAACTGTAATCTTGACCCTTCTTTTTTCAGAATTTCTTTATTTTTCATTACCCTCAACTGAAATTATATATATGAAGGAAATGGCAAGATAGAGTACTACTCGACCTGCATGTTAAATGCAACCATTTGAGCTCCGCGCATCCATGCAATTAGAGGATCATAGTTTGATGAGTTAATGCGTGCGCCCTTTGGGTACACCCTTAATATATGTCGTTGAGTAAATCTGAAGGAAAAATAATACTATCTCATCAATTCTACAGTACATAAATAAAAAAGTACATTAACTTTTTTGGTATCTAATTGGTGAGTGAAAATATTTTCTGGAAATAATTATATCAAAGACAATAAACTGAAGATTTAATTATATAACTTACCGAATTAGTTGATGGCCGTGTTCAGTGACAGCTAAAGCTTTTTCCAGGGCTTGTTCATTCATGCTAAGACGTCCAACTTTATCAAAACTTGCATGCCTCCCAAAATTTTCCATGCCACCTTTGTGCTTCGTTGCATGAATTGCTATCAAATCTCTATATTTGAGAACTTCTTCGAACTCCTCATCCTGGTCTTCATCCCTCTCCTATATACCAATTAATTGAAGGAAACACAACAACAACAACAACAACAACCCAGTATAATCCCACAAGTGGGGTCTGGGGAGGGTAGTGTGTACGCAGACCTTACCCCTACCATGAGGTAGAGAGGCTGTTTCCAATAGACCCTCGGCATCCTTCCCATCCAAGAACTCCCCACCTTGCTCTTGGGGTGACTCGAACTCACAACCTCTTGGTTGGAAGTGGAGGTTGCTTACCATCAGAGCAACCCCTCTTGTCAATTAATTGAAGGAAAGTGTTCGAAAAATATCATGTAAGAGATTTAGCTTATAGTATACCCAGAGGCGGACTCAGGATTTAAAGGCCGCAGTTGCACTTTTTGATTCAACCAAATCTGTTTTGTATATAAGGTGCCCACTATTACTATATCGCTATAATTCTAAAGACATATACATGCATATATGGAATTTTTGCCAAACTTTACGGGTGCCGGTGACCTCTCAATCTATTGCATAGGTCTGCCTCTGAGTATACATACACCAACAATATAATGGTAATGTATTTTAACCCGTTTAAGAGGTAAGCTACCTCATTTTTCGAAACTTATGTACTATGAACTGACAGTGTAAAAACAATTATACTATCAAACTAACCAACAACATGTAACTCTCCATGTCAAACTTGATACGGTGACCTAGCTACAGAATAGAGTAAAACTTATTGTATTATAACATGTTAAATTACACTGATAAGATATGCAAAACAAGGGCTGGAGAATAATAAGGACAAGTTAAACCTGAGTATTTGTATCAAGTTCATTCTCCAAAAGTCCGCTCTGTGATTACCTTGTCTGATTCAGGGCTACTTTTTGGTGGTGGTTTCGTCGAAATTAAGATTTTATTCTTTAAGAAGTTTGGTGAAGGAAACTCGTCCATTTCTGATTTTGGGATGAATAGCATGGAACCAAATGTTTTCTTGACCATCTGCGTTCAAGATTATGTTGACATAGAATAAGCAAAGTATTCAAATGTACATAGAATAAGCAAAGTATTCTAGTATTCTAATACCTAGAGGATTACGTACATTAATTTTATACTAAAAGAAGAGTTTCACTTCTATGCAATATCTATGTAAAAGTTGTTTTACAGTATTAGAGAACCTAAAAGATAGTTACAATAATTGTTCATAAGAAGTAGGATTAGTAATTTGAAAAATTAGAAAAGTTACCTATTAAAATACACTTACATGGTATATTGCAGGCATGTTACCTTGTAACCAGTGTTTTAAAAGGCGAGACGTTTTACATGTGCCTCAGCGAGGCGTAAGCCCCGAGTCAATGAACGTTAAGTCCCATGGGTATTTAATTTTTAATATTTTATAAAATAATATAATTACAGTAAATATTTATAAATAGGTAAAATTGCATAAAAATTGAAGAAAACTATAAATATGTGAAAATATATATATAGATGTGCTCCATCCCTACAAAACACTAGTCAAAACAATCTATTATACTCTACTTACAAGCACAAGTAACTTGAATCGAAAAGAATAAAGTTTTCTACATGGAAGATAAAAAGGATGACTAACCTGTAATTTCAACTTTGAACTTGCTACTATGAAGGAGAATGAAGTTCTTTTTGTATTTGTAAAAAAAAATTAAATATTCGTTTGCTTTTGGGAGATATTAGCAGACTAGGGACAAAATAAAGAATTGGGAAAGACCATAAATTAGGGCTTCAATCAATAAAAAAGATCCTGACTTTTAAATTTAATACATTTCAGTTCCTTTTTAAAATATTTGAGTAATTGCAAGCTGACTTTTGATAATTTGGATATTATATGAAGAACTTATTTAACAAATTTTATTTTAATTTGAAAAAGTCTCTGGGCTTACGCTTCACGACAAAAACGCGTCTCAAACGCCCAGCGTACGCTCGGGCGTAGCCCTCTTGAGACTTTCGCCCCACACCACCGCCTCAAGACATTTTTGGTGCGACTCACCCCAGGGCTCGCCTCGGAAATGCCTTTTAAAACAGTGCTTGTAACAATAAATGAAATTTCGCAGTGAAATATATATAGGTTCACCTGAGCGACTTTTTTTTGAAGGTGTGGGTAAGGATGAAGGTGGTCTTCAAAGGTTAATATAACAGGATATTCAGAATCTGAGAAAGCAACCTCCTTTATGGCTTTCAGACATTTGCTTAGTTTAACAGGAGTTGTCAGTGTCCTGCAGTTTTCAATTTTATAGTGATGTTAGAATATATCGTCGTTTATTATCTTTGGTAATCTCTTCAGTACTATAGTCGTTTACATCTCATTGTAAATTGGATCCAGAAAATGCTAAATATTGATGTCTTAAATAAGAATGAAAAAGGAAAGATCGATGTTCAGAACAGCAATTTGCTTCTTTAACATTAAAAAAAAGGTCATAATAAACAGACATGAAAATCTGGTCATACATGGTCTCTGACATATTAAAAAAACAGGTTATAATAAACAGACATGTAAAATTTGGTCTTAGCTAGTGAAACAAGAAAGACGAGGGAATCAAAGAATTGCCAGGTTGAGAAAGTCAAGAAAAACTGATATATGGTAATTACATAGTAAAAGTAGTTCAATTAAGAAATAGTTACCCTCCGTGACGAACATCGATATCATCTTTGGTAATATTAGACCAAAGGTCCAATTCAATCACTCTAACTCCTTTCTTTAGTGCCTTCTTTATAGGTTCAGTACTACAATCACTGCTCAGCTGGTTTCCAGTTAAGTAAGAGTTATGTCCAGTGTATATAAAATAATGAGCCAACGGAGCATCCATATTTTGGTGGACCTAAATAGCCAACAATAGACAGAAAGTAAAGAAGAGCAGTAATTGTTTGTATCTAAAGGAGAAATTGACAAAGATAATTTTAATACCTTAGACTGGTGGGCAAAGTTATAATCACCAATAAGATATTTAAAGAAAGCATCAAGATTCAATCCTCTTTTGTGGACAATATTGTGATGATGCTTGAGGCTATTGAATATAATTTGGGCCACTTTTGTATCATTCACCTCCTTCTGTTCTTTCTCTAAGAAATTAATTAGATTATCTATGCTCATAATCCCATTTACTGAGTAAAATTCAAAGACTTGCTTAATATCTTCTGGTATTTCACCTCCCCTTAACTTGAATCCTAGTGACCAGCAGAAGCAGACCTTGAAATGTTGCTTATTATTATCGGTTGACATTTTCTCGACCAGAGCAACAGTAATTCCAATTATTACTATCACAGATTATTGTATCTGAATTTGTTTGTTCCATTTATATATAGGAATATTAATATCTTTGTTCGTGATATGCATGGTGGAATATTAGAAAACTTTTGGTTTCCATATTCTAGGAATTGCTTGGGAATATATATATATTGTCCCTACTTTTGGTCCCAGTAAGAATAAATTATGCCTACACGAAAAGTGATGCTTGCTCTGTCTGAAACTTTAGTAAATTGAGGAGGAAGAGCAAGTTATGTTTCTTGATGGTGGGGTTGATTGGAATCAGTAATGGAAAATTTCAGTGGCAAAGCAAAAAATTGGGATCCAAAACAAATTGCAAGAACGCCTCGAATTCGAACTTGTGACCTAAAATAAATTTTGTCTTAGAGTAATTCAACTAAAGGATTCAACAACTTATGTATGTCAAGCCCCTTTTTACATCACAAAAGATATGTGTGTTTTAGATTGTGGGTTAAAGAATTTTTCCAATTAAAGTGACAAACTTGAATAAAGATTATTTTATTTACAGAATCGCCGCTTGGAATTGATTTTTGGGTGTTCCAAGTCACATTTTATTTGAATCTCTTTTCAAAGGAAGATTTGACTCGTTTCATGTTGATCTGCGAAAACAAAGTAGGTGTAAGAAATTCTGTTGACCGGGAAAAGGTGTAAGGCATTCTCCGAGTCCCGTGGTTCTAGCACGATCACTTTATTGACTATATTTGGCTTATATTATTTGATTATTACATGTTTTCGACCTATTTTGCATTTTTATCTTTTATCGCTTTTAATTGCTTGCTATTTATAATTATGGAATTATATTTGAAACGAACCACGTGGGTGTGAATCTGTTTTGTTTGTGTGTCGAAATCATGTCGCGTGTACGTGTACACAATTAATAACACTTAATTATTTATTAAGATTGTTTGGCCAAAGTTGCGCATACGCGTACTTTGCCTTTAATTTGGGAAACATAACTATGTCACGCGAACGTGTACACAATTACAATAATTGATTTATTACTACGCGCTTAAAGCATACTAGCGATTTGTGAGTTATTTCTTCCTAAACTAATTTGAGATTATTATGAGGCAAGAGTTATGGAAGAAAGGTAGTTTAGCTTTGTGGACTAAGCATAACAACTACTCGGCTATAAAAGAAATGAGCCCGATTTTGATTTATTAACTTTGGGCCAGCTCTCGCGCAAATCTCACGGCCCAAGCATTATTAATGTTAGTCAAACCTCACAGCACATTAATTATTCTAAAATTCATTTCATCTTTCTTCTTAGGATGTGACCCAATTACTTGTTTCATCTAATCAAACTAGATGCCACTTTCCATAAACTTCACAGTAAACAAAAGTGACAAAAAAAATAAAATTAAATCCAACAGAATTCCTAATTCATCAACTCAACAAATTCGGTCTACTCCTAAAAGTCCTTATAAAACCTTTATACTTTCTACTATAAAAATATTAGTACCTATATCTCATAAAACTCACTGCCACTAATAATATTAAGAATCCAAAAGCAAACACACATGAGAAGTGAAGAAGTAAAGCATCAGTAACATGTATCTAAAATATTTGAATCATAGAGAAATAAAATAGAGTAGTAAAAGAAAGAAAGAACCAGACCTTGAGCAATGAAACCTTTTCAAATGTATTGATAAGAAAATTCGAATAAACTAGGTGGTACAATTACAAATGTCAAACCCAATGAGAAAACAGAGAAACTGAAGCGGAGCTAACGTACGGAGCTCGGACGACCTCGCACTCGACGGCAACCGGACCTTTCGAATGGGTTTAGCCTCGAATTTTTCAGCGATTTGGGATGAAACTGTCGGTTTTAATAATGATTTAATGGCTATTTTTCAGCAGTATTTAGCTGGAATTTTGGACTAGTTTTAGGACTGTTTTCATGGTGTTTCTGGGCTGGTTTTTCAGCGAAAATGACAGCAATTTGAGCTACTGTTTTTGAACGTTTTTGGGGACTGTTTTGGCTGGATTTCGGGGCTAAAAATGATGGTGTTTTAGAGCTGATTTTCGGAATATTTTTGGACATTTTTAGCTGTTTTTGAGGTGGTTCAAGGGCTGGTTTATAGACAGTTTTCAGCTCATTTTTGGAGCTGAAATGGGATGGCTTTGGAGGTCATGTTTTGGGTATTTCGGGGTGGAGATGAAGCTGATTTTGGGGGGTGATTTTAACTGATTTTGTTATTTTTTTGGCTATTTTTGAATCTGGTTTTTTGTGGGAAAAAAGGTTGTTTTCTCGTTGATTTTTATGGCCTCTTTCGGCTGATTTTATTTTTTGTCAACTATATAGAGGGTTTTGTTTTATAAGAGAGATGAGGGAAAGTGAGTGAATATTGTGTGTGTGTCCGTGAAAGAAATGGGGATATGGGGGTTGTGAGTGGGGGACAAGGAGCGGGGGACAAAGAGTGGAGGACAAGGAATGGAGGACAAAGTGTGGGGGACAAGAAGTAGGGGAATGAGTGAAAAAATGGAGTGGGGACACGCGTGGGGAAAATGGGAGCGGGGCTGATGGAGTGGGAAGTGAGGTATTGGTGAGACGAGTGAAAAACAATTCAAGAATGACCAAAAATTAGATGCTCACAACATGCCCCTCTTTGCTTGAAAACATGAAAAGTTTTCAGGCAAATAAAAGATGAGCGACATGACTTATTTTTGGCCATACCATTATTCAAAATGGAAGAGATAAGAGAAAAGAGTGCAACCGAGTCCTGGTTTGGACGACCTACATATCCCGGGTTATAAGAGAATCAGATCGTGTGTTGTTTAAGAAGAGTGATAGAATGATATTTGGAGAGTTGAGTGAGGTTCCGTCGAGGCTCCGGTCTGTGGTCCTGTTATTAAATCAAAATCAAAAGAAACTAAACAAGACTATTAGCTATGAGTTACAAGATTCCTATCTATAAGTCTTTTGAAGCTTGACCTTGAGTCTTGACTGGTTCTTCAGACAGACTCTGATTTGAACCTTGATGCTTGCTAGCTGCAGGTGCTAGTTCATTCTTCTATGGCTTCTTCTGATCAAAACGGGAAATGTAAAGCTCGTAACTTTAGTCATGTCTTGAGCAGTCCATATTTTTTCCATTTGCTTCTGCATTTGAATTCACTTCTTTTCCTTTTCTTTTCTTTATTTTGGATTGAGAATTCTTCTTTTGGTCATCTCGAACCCTCTGCCTCGAGGTAAAAACCTGCTTAGACATTAAAAAAAATGAACGAAATTTTTCTGCCCCAGTTTTCACTAGAAAAATTTCGCGAGTTATTGTAACAAAATTCTATACTACTTCATTATTAAAAGCAATAAAAGATCGGGATTGGTGTACCCTGGGAAAACATAATTCTTTGGTAATGGTGTACCCTGATTTGTCTAAATGGTGCCTCAACTAACGATTGGTTTACCTTATGTTGGGAAATGCGATGAGGGAATGAGGTGTACCTTATATTAACAAAGATATCGGGGAGTGGTGTACCTTGCATTTAAGATCAAATTAACTAGGGAGTGGAGACCCTATGTCTAAAAATAAAAATCAACTAGGGAGTGGAGACCCTATGTTGGAAAAGAGACTAAGAAGTGGAGACCTTATGTCTAAAATAAAACCAACTAGGGAATGGAGACCCTATGTCTAAAAATAAAAATTAACTAGGGAGCGGGGACCCTATGTTGGAAAAGAGACTAGGGAGTGGAGACCCTATGTCTAAAATAAAATTAACTAGGAAGTGTAGACCCTATGTTGGAAAAATAACTAGGGAGTGGAGACCCTATGTCTATAATAACATCAACTAGGGATTGATGTACCCTTATACTCGTAAGGAAATGTAACCAGGGGTTGGCACCCTGTATTACGGAAAAAGAATGTAATCAGGGGTTGGTACCCTGTATTACTTATATAAAATATAACTAGGGGTTGATGCCATGTATTACTAAAAAGGGAACGTAACCAGGTGTTGGAACCCTATATTACTGAGAAAGAAAGTAACTAGGGGTTGGCACCCTGTATTACGGAGAAACAATGTAATCAGGGGTTGGCACCCTGTATTACGGAGAAAGAATGTAATCAGGGGTTGGCACCCTGTATTACGGAGAAAGAATGTAATCAGGGGTTGGTACCCTGTATTACTGATATGAAATATAACAAGGGGTTCGCGCCCTATATTACTAAAAAGAAAATGTAACCAGGGGTTGGTACCCTGTATCACTGATAAAATTCCAAATTTCCTCGGCGAAAAGATTCTACCTGGGTTAAACTATGAAAAGCAAGCCTGGGCGAAGAGTACTTCTACCCGGAACTATGAGCTGGATCCCCTAGGCGAAAAGGTTCTACCTGGGTTAAGCTACGTAAAACAGTCTGAGCGAAAAGTACTTCTACCCGAAACTATGAGCTGGACCCCTCTAGGCGAAAAGGTTCTACCTGGGTTAAGCTACGTAAAATATCCTGAGCGAATAGTACTTTTACCAGGAACTATGAGCTGGATTCCCTAGGCGAAAAAGGTTCTACCTGGGTTTGTCTATGTAAAACATCCTGAGCGAAGAGTACTTCTACCCGAAACTATGAGCTGGATCCCCCTAGGCGGAAATGTTCTACCTGGGTTAAGCTACGTAAAACATCCTGAGCGAAGAGTACTTCTACCCAGAACTATGAGCTGCATCCCCCTAGGCGAAAAGTTTCTACCTGGGTTAAGCTACGTAAAACATCCTGAGCGAAGAGTACTTCTACCCAGAACTATGAGCTGCATCCCCCTAGGCGAAAAGTTTCTACCTGGGTTAAGCTACGTAAAACATCCTGAGCGAAGAGTACTTCTACCCGAAACTATGAACTAAATCCCCTTAGTCGAAAAGGTTCTACCTGGGTTAAGATACATAAAATATCGTGAGCGAAGAGTACTTCTACCCGGAACTATGAGTTGGATCCCCCCAGGAGAAAGGTTTCTACCTGGGTTAAGCTACGTAAAATAGCCTGAACGAAGAGTACTTCTACCCGGAACTATGATTTAGATCCCCCTAGACAAAAAAGTTCTACCTGGGTTAAGCTATGTAAAATATCTTGAGCGAAGAGTACTTCTACCGGAAACTATGAGTTGGATCCCCCTAAGCGAAAAAGTTCTACCTGGGTTAAGCTACGTAAAACATCCTGAGCGAAGAGTACTTTTACCCGGAACTATGAGTTGGATCCCCTAGGCGAAAAGTTTCTACCTGGGTTAAGCTACATAAAACATCCTGAGCTAAAAGTACTTCGACTCGAAACTATGAGCTAGATCCCCTTAGACGAAAAGGTTCTATCTAGGTTAAACTACGTAAAACATCCTGAGCGAAGAGTACTTCTACCCGAAACTATGAGCTTGATCCCTCTAGGTGAAAAGGTTCAACCTGGGTTAAGCTACGTAAAACATCCTGAGCGAAGAGTTCTTCTGCCCAGAACTATAAGCTAGATCCCCTAGGCGAAAAGGTTCTACCTGAGTTAAGCTATGAAAATGATCTGTATGAACAATAGTGATGCATGCTGAAAATAGAAGAAAATGGAGATTTTGCGGAAACTTACATTTGGTGACATTCGTATGAACAATAGTGATGCATGCTGAACCCCAGAGAGAGGCTGCCTACCTATCCTTTCGGAATCAAGTCAACGTAGTTCAATTAACATGAACTTGTTTTGATTTTTGTTTTGTTTTCTTTTTTTTCTTTTTTTTTTCATTTTTCATTTCATTTTCTTTTTGTCTTTATTTTTCTTTCTTTCTTTGTTTTTTCAATAACACTTTCAGGTTCTAAAGAGGGTAATCAAAGGAAGGTAATCGACTCAAAAGAGTTAGCAAAAGGGTTAATGATGTTTGGATAGCGAGAATGAAAGCCTTTATCATCCCAATCAGAGAACATTAATGCTATATAGAGGGTCAAACGAAGTACTTTTGACTGCATCAGCATTGATAGTTGTCTCGGGGACATTTCCTTCGATGCTTCTCAGGTACAACACTCACTTTTGCAGTACTCTCATTAAAATGTATGGACCTTTCCAATTTTGAGCCAATTTTCCTTTAACTTCTTCATGAGGTGGGATGATACATCTCAGAATGAGTTGTCCTATTTCAAATTTTCCAGGCCGCCTTTCTTGTTGCTGACACGGGCCATTCTTTGTTCGTACAACTGCCCGTGATAAACTGCGGCCAATTGCTTTTAATTAATCAAAATTAATTATTCCAACTGGGTCTTGACCCAACCTTTATCCTCAATCTCGGCTTCAATAATGATCCAAAAAGAGGGAATCTCAACTTCGTTCTAATTTTCTATTTATTTTCTTACAAACCTAGTCTTCAAAACATTCTTCTTCTTGATTCATTATTTCGAGGTCTGACAGCATTTTAGGATCTAGGCATGAAGTCCGCAAGTATGTCATGTTATCAAAATCTACATTAACAGAACTAAAAGAGAATAAGAAAGGTGACAAGATTAAGAAAAGAGACATTTGTTAACGATGAAATACTAATTTCATTTATTTGATTTTTTTTTTAAGATAGAAGGGTTTACATCAGAAACCAAAGCAGTGAAATAAAACATTCGGATTACACCCTGAAATAATTCGAAAGCAGAAAATACAGCAAGAACGACTACCGAAACTCCCATATGACAGAGAACTTTTCAGGTTGGCGCCCGTTTTTAGGTTTCTCTTCTGTCGTGACAATGACTACTGTGGATTTCAATGCTGGATCATCAATTCTTCAACTGCTCTTTTGAGGGTCCAACAGTCCTCTGTATCATGTCTCATTGCTCAGAGTGGTATTCACATATAACATCAGCTTGGTGCGAGGGGGACTCGGGGTTTGGCCGGTTCGGGGCCACTGGCTGCAGCAAACCTAGCCTGATTAGCTTTTGGAACAAGCTCGAGTATGATTCACCAATAGGGGTGAACTGATTTTTTCTGGAAGGAACTCCCGGGTGAGGAATAGTTTGTTGGAGCTTGGTATGGACGGGCATTTATGGGAGGTGGAGCTCGGTTTTATGGATAATGTGTGGTTATGGGTACGGTTGTGCGTTCATCACCTCATAGGGAGGCGGTGCCACGACATAAGCAACATCTTGATGGGGATAATAGTGTGGTGGGACCTTAGGAAGCATATATGATTGGTTGAATGACCTGCGGGCCCCCCTCAAGCTCGAAACCATCAGGGCTCTCTCTTTTCTCCTATTTCTATTCATCAAACCCACCGAACCATTCTAAACGGCATGTGGTGTGGCCTTAAAGGCAGCATGACAGATTATCCCAATTCAACCATCTCCCCAATTTTGATAGCCTCGACGAACGAATTACCCATAGCGGACATCATGTTCTGGAAGTAGTCCGTCTCTTGGGCCTGTAGGAAAACCATAACCATTTCTTCTTCGTCCATTTGAGGCTTTACCCTGGTGGCTTGCTCGCGCCATTTGACAACATATTCACGAAAACTTTCTGCGGTTTTCTTTTTCAAATTGGACAAAGAGTTCTCTTTTTGCATTTTTTTGGTTGTTTTTTGCTCTTTGTTTTTCTTTGTTATTTTTTTCACTCCTTTCCTTTTTTTTTCTTCTCTTTTTTTAATCAGTTTATTTAATCGCTATGATCGAATCCGATGGGGATTGCCTACGTATCATGACACCGCATGAATCAGATCATTACGTAGTTCAGGAATATCAGGAACAAAGTACATACGCTAGCTCTTTTTTTTTGATTTTTTCTTTGAGAATATTTGAAAAGAAAACTTCTTAAAGGAGAAAGAAAATATTTTTTAGATTTTTGATTGATTTATTTTTCATAGAGTGTTTGGGAGAAAGACTTCTAAAGAAGGAAAAAAATATATTTTTGGATTTTGATTTGATTTGTTTGTTTTTTCGAATGAAAGACTTCTACAAAGAAAATATTTTTGGGTTAATTTTTTTTTATTTGAGATTTTCTAAGAAAACACTTCTAAAGAAGGAATTAAAAGAAAATATTTTTGAATTTTGGATAATTGAGGGCCGAAACCAATGAGGTTTGCCTACGTATCTCACATCCAGTAAGAATCAGACCCGCGTAATTCAGTCCAAGACTTTATAGTAAAAAAAGATTATTTGTACAAAAGTGGGGGAAAGATTTTTTTTTCCAATTCCGCTCAACTAATTTTCTAAAGCGAGTCAACAATGCAAGCAAGCCTTCCAAAGGATGCAGCAAGTAGCACATAAGTGAACATGATGGTCTCAAAAAGGATACCTGTCTTATACAGACTCGGTCCCTATCCCGAGTTTCGCTAAGTCAAATGCACATGATGCAACAAAGCGATCCTACTAGGGATAACCAGGCATGTGGCTTGTTCTTCTAGGTTTTAAAAATCCTAGGGGATGAGGTGTATCTAGACTATCCATAAAACGAGCGGACAACTCGAGTTGGGAAGGGGTAGCGTACTGAGAGCAATACTTCTCCGGCTTAACTACTGGACCCTCCCCGTTCTTAAACATGGGTGACTAATAATCCTTCACCGGGAGCCCAGACCCATTGGCTTTATCTCAAAAAAGAATGGGGCGTTTATCCGTGATTCCCAAGGTTATATTCAGAAGACTCCGAGGGGGTGCGTGAGAAGACAATTTATTTATACAGTTCAATAATATCAAAGCGGTAAAAAGAGGACAAGTAGCATATTAGGCCCAAATAAATCACAATATATACAAAAATTAATAAATCTAAATAAAGTCAATATACAGGCTCAAATTCTTGAAATTCCCACCGGAGTCGCCAGAGCTGTCACACCCCTTTTTACAGCACAAAAGATATGTGTGTTTTAGATTGTGAGTTAAAGAATTTTTCCAATTAAAGTGACAAACTTGAATATGGATTATTTTATTTATAGAGTTGCCACTTGAAATTTATTTTTGGGTGTTCCAAATCACCTTTTATTTGAATCTCTGTTCAAAGGAAGATTTGACTTTTTTCATGTTGGTTTGCGAAAACAAATTCAGGGTAAGAATTTCTGTTGATCAGGGAGAAGGTATAAGGCATTCCCCGAGTCCCGTGGTTCTAGCATGGTCGCTTTATTGACTACATTTGGCTTATATTATTTGATTATTACATGTTTTAGACATATTTTATATTTTTATCTTTTACCGCTTTTAATTGCTTTCTATTTGTAATTATGAAATTAGACGTGGGTGTGAATCTGTTTTCTTCGTGTGTCGAAATCATGTCACGTGTACGTGTACGCAATTAATAACACATAATTATTTATTAATATTATTTGGCCAAAGTCGCGCATACGAGTACTTTTCTTTTAATTTGGAAAACATAACTATGTCAAGCGAACGTGTACAAAATCACAATAATTGATTTATTACTGCGCGCCTAAAGCATACTAGCGATTTGTGAGTTATTTCTTCCTAAACTAATTTGAGATTGTTGTGAGGCAAGAGTTATGAAAGAAAGGTAGTTTAGCTTTGTGGACTAAGCATAACAACTACTAGGTTATGAAAGAAATGAGTCCAATTTTGATTTATTAACTTTGGGCCAGCTCTCGTGCAAATCTCAACGCCCAAGCATTATTAATGTTAGTCAAACCTCACAGCACATTAATTATTCCTAAAGAGTTTTTTTTTACATACTTGACTCTTTTTTTAACTATTATTTAAAAAAAAATAGCATCATTTATTGTTTATTTCATAAAGAGAACTTTTTTTTCATTATTAGCGTATTATAAAAATTAAGCCCAACATTCATTTTCTTCACTCCATTTTTTAAAATCTGATGCGTATGTGAATGCCACATAAATTCAAGATGTATTGATTTATACGCCTTTTATACTTTGTATATTAAATATCACTTTAATTCAAAATATATTTCTATGTATATAATTTTGTATATTTATTTGTGAAGTGCCATCTTATTTTAAGATGTATTTTTAATGTATATTTCAAATATATTTTATATGTCAAGTGCCATTTTAATTCATGTTGAATTTTTTTTATATATATTTTTTTGTATATTTATATGCCATCTTAATTAAATTTAAGATATATTTTTTATGTATATTTCACATGTCCAAGTGTCATCTTAATTGAAGATGTATTTTGTATGTATATTTTTTTGTATATTTTATATGTGTTAATTCAATATATATATTTTTTATATACGTTTTGTATATATTAAGTATATTATTATCGAAGTAAGATCTTTATGTTAAGAAAGGAAGAAAGAAGGAAGAGAAAAACTTAAGAAAGATAATTAAAAAGAAAACGAATGGAACAAATTTAGAAAATATATTGGTTTCGGCAAAAACAAAATTAAGAAGATGAAGAAAAAGAAAGAAAGCTAATAGATAAAGAGAAAAAAAGGCATGATTTTTGTATAAAAGATTATTGACTTTCCATTCAAATTGCTTATGCTTAGAGATTAATAATTAATATTCCTATTTTAATGGAATTGTGTGCTACAAATATAAATATTTTCCTGCCACAACTGTAATGTTGGATTTCATGCTAATAATTTGTTATATTTCTTTTAAATTGTGACAGTTATGTAAAGTTTCCTATTTTAAAATCTATTTCATCTTTCTTCTTAGGTTGTGATCCAATTACTTGTTTCATCTAATCAAACTGGGTGTCACTTCCTATAAACTTCACAGTAAACAAAAGTGACAAAAAAAAACTTAAATCCAACAGAATTCTTAGTTCATCAACTCAACAAATTCGGTATACTCCTAAAAGTCCTTATAAAACCTTTATACTTTCTATTATAAAACTATTAGTACCTATATCTCATAAAATCCACTGACGGAGCTAGGACGACCTCGCACTCGACGGCAACCGAACCTTTCGAATGGGTTTTGCCTCGAATTTTTCAAGCGATTTGGCATGAAACTGTTAGGTTTTAATAGTGATTTAGTGACTGTTTTTCAGCAGTGTTTGGCTGGAATTTTGGACTGGTTTTGGGACTGTTTTCATGGTGTTTCTAGGCTGGTTTTTCAGCGAAAATGGCAGCAATTTGAGCTGCTGTTTTTGAACACTTTTGGGGACTGTTTTGGCTGGATTTCGGGGCTAAAAACGATGGTGTTTTGGAGCTGATTTTCAGACTGTTTTTGGACATTTTTCAGCTGTTTTTGAGGTGGTTAAAGGGCTGGTTATGGACAGTTTTCAGCTCGTTTTTGGAGCTGAAATGGGGTGGCTTTGGAGGTCGTATTTTGGGTATTTCGGGGTGGAGATGAAGCTGATTTTGGGGGGTGATTTTAATTGATTTTGTTGCTTTTTTGGTTATTTTCGCAGCTGACTTTTGGCGGGCAAAAGGGGCTGTTTTCTTGCTGATTTTTATGGCCTCTTTTGGCTGAATGTTTTATTTGTCAACTATATAGAGTGTTTGTTTTATAGGAGCTACGAGAGAAAGTGAATGAATATTGTGTGTGTGTCCCCAAGGAAATGGGGATACGTGGGTTGTGAGTGGGGGATAAAGAGTGGGGGACAAGGAGTGGGGCATATGAGTGGGGGAACGAGTGGAAAAGTGGAGTGGAGACGTGCGTGGGGAAATGAGAGCGGGAATAATGGAGTCGGAAGTGAGGTATTGGTGAGATAAGAAATTCTTTTTTAAGAACAATAAAAAATTAGGTACTCACAATATAAAGATAAAATTTTGTTTTATTTCCTTTGCCCATGGAAATTGTTACCCCAAAAGTCATCCGATCGAAAATTTGTTTTAGGCACCTATATATCTTGTGATTGAATTTAACTTACTGACTAAAGATGAATATAGATGGTAGATACAAGTTCCTAGTTAAAAAGTTAGTTTACTCCTGCAATCACATGATTTCTTCATTATCTGAATCTATACGGTCAGAATAATAACAAGACTTTTCTTTCTATCCAAGATTGTGTGGTGCAATTGTTTTCAAACTGTCAAAATTTATAGAAAAGGGAAAAAGAACCCCTCAAGCACGGTGTAGCAGCTGCTTTGCATGCAGAGTACTTGGACCACGTAGTTATTTCAAGTCATGAATTCTGAAAATCACCCATACTTTAAAAACGCATTCAATAGTCTTCACAGAAACAGGGCCAAATCTGTGGATTTAAGCTAAAGTAGATGGCTAAACAGGAAGCGAAAGCATGAGTCTGTTACAATCTAAGGAGTATCAAAGTTGGTCTTCATTCCGTTCTTGACCTTAGATATGATCTATGGCTTAATCCATCCACTGGACACTCTTCTTATTTCATACGACAACACCACCTTTGAATTATCGACATTAGCTCTCGTGTGTTGTCGGAATTAACTTTCACGTACCTCAACTATTCCTTCACGCACATGCTACCTCCCACCAGGGCTTAGCTAAGCTAGACGGAAAGAAATTACCTAGTATATTTTGTCTCGATCTGAATCCTTGGCTCCAAGGTTTATACACACTTCATTGACCACACGAATTCCGGAAATTTATGAAGTTACCGACCAAGAGAAGAAACTCCGTTATAAANGTGCAATCTCAATGGGCACAGTTGGTGCCTGAGCTGATCCTGTCGGATCAACTATATCTGGAATCTGCTCCTGAGCTGGAATAACTGGTGGTACTACAGGTGTTGTTCCAACGGTGGTACGAGCTACACCTCGACCTCTACCTCGGCCCCGACCTCTCACGACCCTAACTCGTGGTATTGGTGGTTGACCGTCCGATCCGGTAGTACGTGTCCTCACCATCTATGAGAGAATAGAATAGTAGAAATTTAGTTTCGAGAATCAACAAATTCGCACAATAGAATACAAGAAAGAGAAATTTTCCTAAGGGTTCTGCAGCCTCTCGAAGATAAGTACAGACGTCTCCGTACCGATCCGTAAGACCCTACTAAACCTGCTCATGACTCGTGAGACCTATGTAACCTAGGCTCTGATACCAACTTATCACGACCCAAAATCTCACCCGTCGTGATGGCGCCTATCTCGATACTAGGCAGGCAGTTAATGTCACTAAACCACAATTTCTTTTAAGTTTGAAAATATAATATTTAAATACAATTCAAAATCTCCCAAATACAAATACGAACACTCCCCAAAACCTGGTGTCACTGAATACATGAGCATCTAATATGAATACAAATCTAAAACATTACGGTCTACAATAGTCTAAGATCAAAATACAGAAATACAGAGATAGGGAAGGAGAAACAAGATCTGCGAAACACGACAGCTACCTTTGAATCT
This sequence comes from Nicotiana otophora, assembly GCA_000715115.1. Taxonomy (NCBI): domain Eukaryota; kingdom Viridiplantae; phylum Streptophyta; class Magnoliopsida; order Solanales; family Solanaceae; genus Nicotiana; species Nicotiana otophora. Next base: position 17,215 of record AWOL01S0135235.1, read on the forward strand.
TCGAAAAATCAGTTGTGCGGAAGAATCAACATCCGCTATGTCCGGGAACACCTGGATCTGCACATGAAGTGCAGGGTGTAGTATGAGTACAACCAACTCAGCAAGTAACAATAATAAATAAGGAACTGAAGATAGTAACGAGCTACACAGTTATGGTTCATTTCCAGTA
>AWOL01S0135237.1:1633-11768 GCA_000715115.1 Nicotiana otophora
CATAAATGATATAATGGATCTATAAAAATTTTCAGAACTGGATTCCGACCCCGATATCAAAAAGTCAACTCTCCGGTCAAACTTCCCAAAAAATTCAACTTTCGCCATTTCAAGCCAAATTTCACTACGGACTTCCAAATAAAATTTTGGACACGCTCCTAAGTCCAAAATTATCATACGGAGCTGTTGGAATCATCAAAACTCTATTCCGAGATAGTTTACTCAAAAGTCAAACTCTGGTCAACTCTTTCCAACTTAAGTTTTCAATTATGAGACTAAGTGTCTCAATTCACTCTGAAATCCTTCCGGACCCGAACCAACTAACCCGGTAAGTCATAAAATGACTATAAAACATAAATTGAGCAGTAAATGAGGAAACGGGGTTATAATACTCAAAACGACCGGTCGGGTCGTTATAGATTACCCCTTCCTTATCGGCTATTCTATCCACCTCCTTCCGTTAGTGGAAGAATTTTGTCATCAATACGGTGTCTGCCCGGCTTAGTTTGCACTGTATGTCTACAAGGTGATCAAGATACTGACTAAGCTCGCTGAGCTGGCTGGGGTCGAGCTAACATTGTGGCATTTAATACATCTATTCGCCCCTAGCTTTTATAGGGGAATATTGTTGAACCTTCACTACAAAGGAGGCAAATGTTTGGTGATGAAAATGGAAGACAATGCCAATCGTCAGTTCTGGTTTAACTTTTTCTTCGTCAGGACCGAGGACGTCGTGGCCAACGTCAACGACTTTCCTGAAGCTTGGAACTACACTCGTGAGTGCCCTATTTCTTTCTGCGTTTGTTTGGTTCTGAGTTTTGATTTTCTAACTTTCCTCTTTTGCAGCTAATGGTCAGCCTCTTCCTTTGGTCGCTCACATCTCTGATTGGGTCGAGCGACTCCTCCCCCACATCATAGGGATTCGTGATTGGCCGAGTATTTTCAAGAAATTCAAGCCTGCTCTCCCTTCGACTGGTAATTTCTTTTCTTTGATCGTAGCCGTTCCATTTCCTATTATGTAAGGATTCGTTTTACTAACTTGATGTTGTCGTTGTCTCAGGTAGGGGATTTTCTCAAAGGAGCCGGGCACCAGTGTCCTCTTTTCGAAGGATGGCTGCTGCATTTTCGGCTTATGCTCTTGTTGCGACTACTACATCTTCTGTACCGGTCTCAGCCTCGGCTTCCATAGTTCGAGAGCCCGTCTCCGTTCCATCTGTAACTTTTGCTCCTCAACTCCTTTCACTAGTTAATGAGGATGTCATCTCTCGTGATGACGGTAGACTAATGCCTCGTAAGAGGAGAGCTATGGATAGGGGAGAGAGGCCGTCAGTCGTTGATATGGGAGATTGTAGCTTTGTTCTTCGAGAGAAGGCCATAGTGCATATTGGAGAGAGTCTCGAGTCAAGTCCCGAGGCCCCTCACTTGGAGGAAATGAGAATGCGTCTTGTGGGGGGCACGTCGAGGGTGAGGTGTATAATGACGGCCCTGCACTTCTGAGGCGCGAGGAGGCCTTATCTTCTGGTGTCACGACAGACTTCCCTTCTTTGACTGATGATAGAGGGAATGCCGTCACTGAGGAGGATGTTAGATATGACTTTGACATGGATATGGACGAGTTGAGGATGATCGATGAGGGACTCACTCAATTCGAAGTGAGGTTGGAAGGTAGTTCTAGGACTATTGCGATCCCGATGGATCATAATCTACTTGTAAACACCGAAGAAATAGTCCCTATTCTCGGTCCTCTTTGTTCTTAATTTGAGGGTACGACCCTCGAGACGATAGATGATAGCACCTTATCTAATAACATTGTTGGCATAGCTCTTCGAGTAAGTACAACTGTCGTCCGTTCTTTTCCTTATGTTTTTTCTTTCTTTTGTAAGTTCTAATTTCTTTTCTTTGTTTTGTAGACGGTTATTTTGGAGATCGAGAGTGCTCGCTGGGAGCAGAAATGTAAAGATATTTCCGTGAAGTTGAAAGAAAAGTATTTTAAATGTCTTGCAAAGTATCAGGAGCTCCGGTGTCGGCTCTGCGAGGGCGGTGATATGCGCCAGCTGAGGGAGGACTTGAAGGAGAGGGACGAGGAGTTGATGCAGTTATGGAGAAATGCAACATCTTGGAAGGGACGTTGAGGGGCAAAGAGGAGGAGCTCGAGCTTAATAGGGGCATAGAATCCCAATGTAGTGATCTCCAAGACCAAGCGGTCTTGCTGCGAGGCCAACTCGAAGAGTGTCAATTCAGGGCAGAGGCTCTCAGTGGTGAGGTTGACGAGAAGTAAGAGGATCTATAGAAGGCATGGTCCGCTCGGTCGAATGCTCTAAGGAGGGCATAGTCCCTTGAGGTGGTGATTTGAACTCTTCGTTCTGAGCGAGAAAATGACTTGTCGACAGCAAGGCTTAAAGAAGATGAAAGGATTGGGGAGTTGGAGAAAGAGACCTCTGACCTTTATGATCGGGTTGCTGCTCTGGAGTCCAAGAAGGCTAAACTACTTGAACAGCCTTCTTCATCTGCGACTTCTGGATTCCCCAACATTTCTTGAGAATTGTACGAAGAGTGGACTCACTCCGAGGCCCGATTGGATGTGCTTCGTGATTTGCATGCAGAGGGTTCCATTCCTACCACAGACTTTAAGGATGCTCGTGTCAAGGCTCGTGAGGCTCGGATTGCTTGTGTCTTATGATCCGACTACGCCTAGTCCCGGTGAAGAAGATGAGGACGGTGAAGATGTTATAGACCACCTTGAGGATGAGGCCTGGTATGATTCCATAAGCCCTCCGGGCGAGGATGGAGAGGGCGTTGAGGGTCAGATCGATGTGGGTGTCGCGGGTCGTGATGGTAGTGATCAACAGTAGTTCTTTTTTTCTTTTTTTGAGTTTATTTTTGTATTTTTGCTGGAGTCTTTAAGAGCCTTTGTAAGAAACCTTTATTTATAATATCAAAGTTGGCTTTTGCTTTTATTTGCACCTTTCTTATTTGATGTGGTTTTTTTCTGTACTTTGCGTGTTTTGCTCCTTCATGCTTTTGTCGTTGTCCTTGTATATATCAAAGTTTATCGGAACGTGGTCGAGGATCAATAGGCGTTATTCGAACTTGGTCGAATCTTTACCTCTTTAAATCGCGGCCGAGGGCCGGTAAGTGTTGTTCGTACTTGGTCAAACTTATCATTTTATTAAACTCGGCCGAGGACCGGTGGGCGTTGTTCGAACTTGGTAGAACTTATCCTTTTATTAGTCTCGGTCGAGGGCCGGTGGGTGTTGTTCGAACTTGGTAGAACTTATCCTTTTATTAATCTCGGTTGAGGGCCAGTGGGTGTTGTTTAAACTTGGTCGAACTTATCCTTTTACAATTTGGATATAAGAGTGACTACACCTCCCTAAGCACTTTTAATACATATAATTAACCTTTCAACCCCACACTTATGTCAAACCATAACTCCCCATTCACATCATTATATATTAACTCCCTACTTCTTTAAGCACTTTTACATTAAGAGTCACCACTATCAATGAATATTTTCAACAATACAACTATTTTTTTTTCTTTTTTTTAATCAAGTGACTCTTACTTTTTCAATAAATTACACCTTTCTCCTTAGTTCATTAGTTCCACTCAAAAGCCAAACCAACCATCCCACACTTTAATTTTTACAAAATTCATAACAAATTCAAGTGTTCATGAGAGGTATAAGGTTCAAACAGATAGTCAATTCAAACAAATGGGCAAGGCTTGTAATATGGTTGCCAAAGGAACAGGATTACAGGCTCAAAGGGGTTAACTACGATACATAACAAATAGGTGGGTAAAAGCATATAACTGGCTCAACATAGAAATGCCTATATCACTTCCAAGACTGCATAAAACTACTATTTCGATTTGCAAATATACGGAGCAAGTTCTAGGCATTAAAGACAATGCACAGAATGACACAACCTCACACACACATAGCACATTACTCACTCAAGATCAGATCATGAAAACACTTTAGTCAAAGCAGTAAAGCAAAGTTAAGATCATACACCTTAAGGTACTTACATAAGAGTAAACAACGAGCCTAAGCGTCACAACAAAAGCACTCGCTACTCTAAAGGAATAATAAAGTTAAGAGACATTGTGTTTCATTCAAATCATAGCACAAGGTTTCCTACTCCTAACAAAAATAAAAACTAACTACACCTGGTTCAAACAAAACCCTTGGAAAAGAACCACGGCCCAAAGAAATATCAAGGAGGAATTATTACACTACCCTACAAAAGAAAATCTTCTTATTCTTTTTTTGTCTTTTTATTTCGACATTAATCCCTCAAGAAACCTGTCGATGATATCCATCGTCAGGAAAAATCAAAAAAATTAATTTTTTTATGTTTTTTCCATATTTTTTCTATCTCTAACTTACTAAACAAAAACTGAACTAACACATATACATACAACATACAGTTATCCCCACCCTACACTTTAAGTTGTGGCATGCCCCCATGACACACAATTAAAAAGCATAATATAAATGAAACTTCCCTTAATATCTAGTTGGGATCAGAATCAAAGTCGGGCTCCATTCTTCTCGCCCGAACTAGTGCGCACATCCATGCAGAAAACTTCTTCTTAGCCTTCTTGGGATACACCCCACACTTATCTTTCTAAATCACTGGGACCTTATCTCTTGAACTCTTCACCTTCCACTCAACACTTGTAGCTGGCTTCTCCTGTTTCACCCTCGTTTCTACATTCATCTCAAAAGTCACCATCTCCTCACCTACTCTAAGCATGAGTTTTCTATAATTTATGTCGAATATTGCTCTACCCGTCGCTAAGAATAGTCTTTCTAGAATGAGGGGGGACTCCTTATTATCCTCCATCTTCACTATTATAAAGTCTATAGGAAATACAAACTTATCTACCCGAACTAAGACATCTTCTACTATCCCCTCGGGTATGATAGTTGTTTGGTCTGCCAGCTGCAAAGATATTGGTGCAGACCTTATCTCTCCAATCTCATTCTCCAGCTTCCTGTAAATAGACAAAGACATTAAATTAATTGAGGCACCAGAATCACACAAAGACTAATCAAAATTACGAGTGCCTAACGAGCAAGGTATAGTAAAACTCCACGGATCTCCAAACTTTTGTGGGAGTTTGTTTTGCAAGATTGCGCTGCAATGCTCTGTGAGCTTGACTACTAAGGTCTCTTCTATCTTCCTCTTCTTTGTGAGGATCTTCTTTAAGAATTTGGCATAAGCTGACATTTGAGAGAGCACTTCTGTGAATGGCACATTTACGTTATCTTGTTTCAGCATATCCAGGAATCTCTCAAACTACTTATCCAGCTTTTCTCTATATAGCTTTTGGGGAAAAGGTAGAGAAGGCATGTGCTCGCTCTCATTCCGATCGTCCTTTCTTGAAGTGTCATCCTTCTTCTTTTTGTCAGCTCCCTTCTTGCCTTTCTTCTTCTTATCAACTTTATTTTTCAGCTTCTCCTCACTTTCTTTTTCAGGTACCACCTCTTTTTGGACTGGAGTGGGATCTTTCAACACTTTCCCGCTTCTCAATGTCACNAACTTATCCTTTTATTAATCTCGGCCGAGGACCGGTGGGTGTTGTTCGAACTTGGTAGAACTTATCATTTTATTAATTTCGGCCGAGGGCCGGTGGGTGTTGTTTGAACTTGGTAGAACGTATCCTTTTATTAATCTCGGTTGAGGGCCAGTAGGTGTTGTTTAAACTTGGTCGAACTTTTCCTTTTACAATTTGGATATAAGAGTGACTACACCTCCCTAAGCACTTTTAATACATATAATTAACCTGTCAACCCCACACTTATGTCAAACCATAACTCCTCATTCACATCATTATATATTAACTCCCTACTTCTTTAAGCACTTTTACATCAAGAGTCACCACTATCAATGAATATTTTCAACAATATAACTTTTTTTTTCTTTTTTTTTAATCAAGTGATTCTTACTTTTTCAATAAATTACACATTTCTCCTTAGTTCATTAGTTCCACTCAAAAGCCAAACCAACCATCCCACACTTCAACTTTTACAAAATTCATAACAAATTCAAGTGCTCATGAGAGGTACAAGGTTCAAATACATGGTCAATTCAAACAAATGGGCAAGGCTTGTAATATGGTTGCCAAAGGAACATGATTACAGGCTCAAAGGGATTAACTACGATACATAACAAATAGGTGGGTAAAAGCATATAACTGGCTAAACATAGAAATGCCTATATCACTTCAAAGACTGCATAAAACTACTATTTCGATTTGCAAACACACGGGGCAAGTTCTAGGGATTAAATGCAATGCACAGAATGACACAAACCTCACACACACATAGCACATTACTCACTCAAGATCATATCGTCAAGACACTTTAGTCAAAACAGTAAAGTAAAGTTAAGATCATACACCTTAAGGTACTTACATAAGAGTAAAAAATGAGCCTAAGCGTCACAACTAAAGCACTCGCTACTCTAAAGGAATAATAAATTTAAGAGACATTGGGTTCCATTCAAATCATAGCACAAGGTTTCCTACTCCTAACAAAAATAAAAACTAACTACACCTGGTTCAAACAAAATCTTTGGAAAAGAACCGAGGCCCAAAGAAAAACCAAGGAGGAATTATTACACTACCCTACAAAAGAAAATCTTCCTTTTTTTTGTATTTTTCTTTCGACTTTAATCCTCAAAAAACCTGTCGAATGATATCCATCGTTAGGAAAAATCAAAAAATAATAATTTTTTTAATGTTTTTTCCATATTTTTTCTATCTCTAACCTACTAAACAAAAACTGAACTAACACATATACATACAACATACAGTTATTCCCACCCTACACTTTAAGTTGTGGCATGTCCCCATGGCATACAATTAAAAAGTATAAGGTAAATGAAACTTCCCTGAATATCTAGTCGGGATCAGAATCAAAGTCGGGCTCCATTCTTCTCGCCCGAACTAGTGCGCATATCCATGCAGATAACTTCTTCTTAGCCTTCTTGGGATACACCCCACACTTATCTTTCTAAATCACTGGAGCCTTATCTCTTGAACTCTTCACCTTCAACTCAACACTTGTAGCTGGCTTCTCCTATTTCACCCTTGTTTCTACATTCATCTCAAAAGTCATCGTCTCCTCACCCACTCTAAGCATGAGTTTTCTATCATGTATGTCGAATATTGCTCTACCCGTCGCTAAGAATGGTCTTCTTAGAATGAGGGGGGCCTCCTTATTCTCCTATATCTTCACTACTATAAAGTCTATAGGAAATACAAACTTATCTACCTGAACTAAGACATATTCCACTATCCCCTCGGGTATGATAGTTGTTTGGTCTGCCAGCTGCAAAGATATTGGTGCATACCTTATCTCTCCAATCTCATTCTCCAGCTTCCTGTAAACAGACAAAGGCATTAAATTAATTGAGGCACCAGAATCACAAAAAGACTAATCAAAATTACGAGTGTCTAATGAGCAAGGTATAGTAAAACTCCCTGGATCTCCACACTTTTGTGAGAATTTGTTTTGCAAGATTGCGCTGCAATGCTCTGTGAGCTTGACCACTAAGGTCTCTTCTATCTTCCTCTTCTTTGTGAGGATCTCCTTTAAGAATTTGGCATAAGCTGGCATTTGAGAGAGCACTTCTGTGAATGGCATATTTACGTTAACTTGTTTCAGCATATCCAGGAATCTCTCAAACTACTTATCCAGCTTTTCTCTATATAGCTTTTGGGGAAAATGTAGAGAAGGCATGTGCTCGCTCTCATTCCGATCGTCCTTTCTTGAAGTGTCATCCTTCTTCTTTTTGTCAGCTCCCTTCTTGCCTTTCTTCTTCTTATCAACTTTATTTTTCAGCTTCTCCTCACTTTCTTTTTCAGGTACCACCTCTTTTTGGACTGGAGTGGGATCTTTCAACACTTTCCCGCTTCTCAATGTCACAACATTCACTGTTTCTTTGGGGTTTCTTTCAGTATCAGCTGACAGAGTACCTGGGATTCTCTCAGACAATACAGTTGCAATTTGCCCTACTTTCTTCTTCAAGTTTCGCACCCCTGTGCCAAGTTCTTTGATAGCTGCACCATGAGCATCTAATCTCTCATCTGTCTTGAAAATGAAAGAATTCATTAGATCTTCTGGCCCAGACTGAGTGGAATGTTAAGGCTGGAACTGTGGCTTCTGTTAATTTTGGAAGTATTGGGGTCCTTGTCCCTGGAATCTGGAGTTGTTTTGTTGCCATGCATTTGCAGTACCCCCATGTGAACTCCACAAAAAATTGGGTTGCTTCTGACCTATTGCATTGAAGTTATAATTCCCAACAACATTAACTTCCTCAATTGAGGCTTGACACTCATGAGTAGGGTGCCCTTTTTCACATATATCACAAGCTGCGTGGGGCTCACTATATATAGAAGCTAATGTCAACTTCCTTATTTCCATGGCCATGGCATCAAGTTGTTCCTGCACAGATGTGTTAGCATCAACGTGGTAAATACCAGTTGATCTTCTTCTTTCAGCAATCTCAAAGGGCCACTGATTTGCATCTTCAGATAACTTATCTAGAAAAGTGACTATCTCATCTGGAGTCTTCTTCATCAATAGGCATCCAGCTGTATTGCTCAATGTTCTGCATGCGGCGGGTGTCAATCCATCCTAAAACTCCTGGAGTTGCATCCAGAGTTCAATTCCACTATGTTGATACTTTCGCATTATCTCCTTAAACCTCTCCCAAGCTTCAAACACAGTTTCGTTCTCGTTCTGGAAAAAGTTATGGATTTATCTTCTAAACTTGCCCGTCTTAGCTGATGAGAAATATTTATTAAGAAATTTTCCGGTCATCCCATCCCGTATTCTAATCGACTCATCAGGCAAGCTTCGAAGCCAGTATTTTATCATCATCCTTGAGTGTGAAGGGGAATGCCCTTAAGTAGACAACATCTTATGACACACTATTGTATTGAAAGGTGTTCATAATCTCCACGAAGTCCATCAGATGATTGTTTGAATCTCCATTCATCTTTCTTCTGAAGACACAATTATTTTACAGAGTTTGAAGCAACCCCTGCTTTAACTCAAAATTATTAGCTGCAACTGGAGGTGGTCTAATACTTGATAATCCTTGGTTGTAGACCGGTCTAGCATAATCACCAAGTGGTCTCCCGGCCTCGGGAGATATAATTTCGAACTGGTCTGCACCCAAGGGTTGATTTTGGTTAAGTCTGTGACCCATCTCTTCTTCATGGATGCACTGTGCATCCCTAATAGTTGCTTCCTCAGCATCCCTTGCAGCTTTTTCTCTTTGTTGGGCTGCTTCTCTTGCAGTCAAATCATCATTATCATCATCACCAGCCATAGTTTCTTTGGTTGAGGATTGCCCAACCTTCTCTATATTCTCAGGGAGATTTCTTTCCTTCCTTAGTTGTCGCAGTTGTTTTTCTATTTCTGGTTCGTATGGTAGTAATTCCTCCCCAGAAGATCAAGTCGTGCACCACTCTTACCTGCAACCTGCGCACAGTCAAAGAACACCAACCATAAAAAAGGAAAAAAATAAAAATAAAAAGAAAAATTCTTGAATTAGCACTATAACTATTTCAAATATTATTGATTGTCAATCCCCGGCAATAACGCCAAAATTCGACGAGCTTGAAACACGCATTTAAATATGTTCGTTAGTTAAATATAGTATAATATAATATCGTATCCACAGGGATTGGAGTTAAATAATATTTTTGTAGTTTGTAGCTAGATTGCTATCCAAGATAATCAACAATTTAGAATTATGTGATTTAAAACTAAAATTACCTAAGAATCTAAAGCTAATTAACAAATGACAATCGAACAAAAGTAAGCAAGGAATATATCAATGAGAGAAAATAAGGGTTGATTGGATAGGTGCACGATAAATGTCTGGGATTTAACTTTAGTTAATTCATTTCTAATATTCAAGTGAGTCTCCCGAATTCACTCAATTATTAGTTCAAACATTTAGTAGAAACTCCTCTCTCAATTAAGTCTCAACCTCACAATATGAACCAATTTAAGCTCAGTGAAGATATGCAATAATTTGTAGTAGATTGGTATTTAGGAGAACCTCTTCCGATTATCCTCCTAACTAGGTTTAAACAATAATTCAAC
>AWOL01S0135247.1:0-42526 GCA_000715115.1 Nicotiana otophora
CAGCATGTACTAAGGGAAGGGAACACTGTTGCAGATTTTCTTGCTAACCTAGCTTTCTCTTTTGCAGGTACACTCACATTTCAATCATTTCATGAATTTCTAATTGCAGCAAAAAACTGATCAACATGGATAAATCACAAATTCCCAACCTTCGGATTAGGATTTCAAAGAGAAGAGAACCAGATTGATGATCAAAACATATAATGCTTTGACTCTCGTTGATTCATATTACTGCATTCCTAACATGCAAGACAAGCATTTTAAGCAAAGCAGGCAAGACAACCACACCACTATACACTTCAGCACCACAAAATGCAACAGGCAGTCAATATTCCTAAAGCAGTTACCTACCAGTTTCTCACAACTCTAGATTCTTCAACAACATGACATCATAAGCATACAACTGCTGCAACCTATGACCAACATCCTGCTCTTACCCTCCTATCTAAATAAAATTGTTATTAGGATTGTTTGCTGCCTTTGCATGTGAAATACCACAGGCATTTCTTTGGGGGGTGTAGTTGATTGGTTGGTTATAGCTGCCTTTCCCAAACCCATAACAATGTATTTCAGCTTATGCTTTTTCATTGCTAGTGGGCTTACATACCCCAGTCACCTCTTTGTAGGGTGTAGCTGATTGGTTGGATATAAGTGACTTTGAGTCAACCAATAACTATGTATTGGAGCTACTACTTCTTCATTGCTACTGGGCTTACATCCACCTCATGACCTTTAATATAACAAGCAGCCTACACTCATACAAATTTTCTTTTGCTGCTATGCTTAGGGTAGTATTGCATGGTTGTGTGCTATCTAATTACTTCCCAGTGCTATAAGCATGGATTCATTCTCATTATGGGGGTAGTTTGATGACATACAACAATAATATACAAACCTAGCAGCAGCCAAAGTCCTCTTACCTCACTTACAGACCAAGCTTCTTCAATGCTCCCAGAACACACAAGAACCTGGGAGCACAAACTCACTTTCTAACTTGTTTGCTACATTTTGCAGGTTCCTAAGATAGGTTCAGCTAACTGTGGAAATGTCATGGACTGAACTTATAGAAATACATCAACAGAACATCAATTCACAACACACTCAATCTGTACTGTTTTTGAACATCAACTACTGCTGGTTCCAGAGTTAAGCACAGACTGTTGAGGCATATGCAAATTGCAATTAATGACAGTAATAGGAACCACCGGTGAATTTGGTTCTGCAGTAGCAGCGCCTGGTTCCAGTACAATTAGCTTACTATATTGGGTTCCTTAGCACTGAATCCTTTCTGTATGGAGATATATCAGTTCTCAGTAGTATTAGTATTTTGTAATACTCAATCTGAGGCTGCTGCATCACCAAATAGGAAGTTACAATTCAACCTCACCCACTATTGGTTTCTACTGCTCCAGTTCTGCTGCCACAACACACTGATCCTTGAACCTGAGGAGTACTGATTCATTATCAGGTTCCAAAGATAGGCTCAGCTAACCGAGCCAATGGAAAGGAGTGATCTTCTGTACATAAATCAACAGAACATTTCACATCAAGCTCAATTTGGAATTACAACACTGGCAACCCCCAGTACATATTGGTTTCTGCAGCACCAAAATATAATGATTCAAAACATCAAGCAGAACTACTTTGTGCATATCAACTACTGCTGGTGCGATTGTGATCCTTACGTTTTCTAGGGCTGATTGGGTTGTCATTACATAGATTGAGCATATTCTATTAGGGATACTGACTATACTGGAATCCTTGGACTATATCTCCTGTATGCAGAAGTTTTAACACTCAGTGGTATTAGAATTTCATAATGATCAATCTGTGGTTGCTGCATCACCATATGGGAAGACACAATTCAAGTTCCACAACTATTCTTTTCATCTGATCCAGTGCTAGAATGCTGCTGCCACTACATCAAAATCACCTGTGATCTACTAACAATGGATGCACAAGACAACTTAGTCCAGTACAACAACTATCTAGAGCTATGACATTTCCCAGTCGTAGCCTCATCAATACTACTCATTCTGGCAAAGAAGTATCAAATGATTTTATTCTATATCAACACTACTGCTAGAATTCTACAACCCCAAAGTAAAGATGTCCGAACTGCTTTGTTGTACATAGTGTGTATTTATATATACCTACTCCTTTGGATTGCAACAAATGGCGCCTTGTGAGAGCATTGTGGGTGCTACAAGGAATTGTTTGCAATTGGTGTGTGAATTCATTGTTATCGGTAATAATGGGATGTTTCAAATTAGTAGCTTAGTATATTTTATTTATATTTATCCTACTACTACATTGTATTCGGTAGTAATAGCAATTGGCTTTCTTTGTTTCATTGTTTTTCTTCTACTTAAAAATTGTGTAATTTTTCCCAAGTTTGGGGCTTATTGGGTCGTGACATAAAACCTCAAGTCTAAATCTTAAAATACAAACCAACACAACAGGCTCAAACTCAATCCATAGTGATAAAATAGACCTTAACACTAACTTCGACTTATGAGGTTACCTTGAATAGAGTAAAAATGGAGCTTGAAAGTAGCATGAGAGAACCCAATTTCTCGTCTCAAAGCTTTCTTGGAATCAATCTCGATTGTTCCTAAGTACTGGACATAAGCCACCGAGAAATTCAAAGGGATGAAGGAAAGAAAGCTAAACAAAAAGGAGTAGAATGATGATGAAACAAAGAAAACAGAGATAAAACAACAAAAAGTAACAACCAAAGAAGCGTAAATCGATGGAATCTAGAAGCTGTAGAAGATTAGAGAGATACGTGGCTGTTGAGTGGGAAGACCTTTTACACGAAAAGGACACCTTGCTTATGCTAGTTATGAAAAGTCCAAAATGACCTTAAATATGAATTTATTACCAAAAAACTAACACGTCGAAACTCAAGTACTTCTATAATATAATAAATTGTATTCTGTTGTGGATCATCATTCTCAAATATGTCTCTTGATACTCTTCTCTAATTTTTTTTGAATATCTTAAATACTGCTAGAAATATTTTGTGATGAAAAGAAAAATATTACTGGTGAAAAAGACATATCGTTGTAGGCAAAGATGGTACAATAGTTAAGCAAGTTATTCATAAAAATAGCTAGCACTATAAAGAAGTTTGTTGTGTGAGAGAGGGTAATCTAACAACATTTGTCATCTTGCCCACCCTTCGTAGGTCCTCCACTAATGTAACGACCCAACCGGTAATTTTGAGTATTTGCATTCTGTTCAGTTGTTTGAGGTCTTGAGTAACTTCATATGATGTTTTATGACTTGTGCGAATCGTCGGTTTTTATTTTTAGGTGATTCAGGATCGATTCGGAAGAATGAATCTCATGTTAGAAGCTTTAAGTTAGAAGAGTTGACCAAGTTTGACTTTAGTGTATTTGACCCCAGATCGGAACATTGATGGTTCCGCTAGGTTCGGATAGTGATTTCGGACTTGGGCGTATGCCCGGATTGGCATTTGGATGTTTCTAGAAGGTTTGGGCATAATTTGGCAAACGTTGGCAATTTGGAGTTTTGGAATGTTCATAAGTTTGATCGAAAGTTGACTTTGATGATATCGAGTTCAAATTTTGGTTCCGTAAGTTGGAATAGCTTCATTAGGTCATTTGAAACATGTGTGCCAAATTTGAGGTCATTTCGAGTTGATTTGATATGGTCCGACACGAGTTTTGGAAGTTGAAAGTTCAAAAGTTTATTAAGTTCTATTTGAGGTGCGATTTATGGTTTTGATGTTGTTATGTGTGATCTGAGTCCTCGAGTAGGTTCGTGTCATGTTTTGAGACTTGTTGGTATGTTCGGACGGGGTCCTGAGGGGATCTGGTGAGTTTCAGACCATTTTGGGCCATGTTGTTATTGATGGTTTCTGCTGTTACCTGTTGCTTCTGGTGTTCTTCACGATCGCGAAGGTCCACCCGCGATCGCGAAGTGTATTTTGGTCTACTGTGAATTCATTCTTCACTAACGCGATATATGGAACGAGTTCGCGAAAGGTAAGCTGATTGTGTTCCGCATTCACGATGAAGTGTCGCGTTCGCATAGAGTTGAGTTGAGGAGCTGGGAGCTAGAGAAAATGTCTTCACATTCGCGAAGGTCTGGATCTACTGTGCATCGCGTTTGCGAGGTCTATGCCGTGAACACGTAGAGTCTTTTTGTGCCGGTGAGATTTTGTTCATCGCGAACTCGATGGTCTTCTCGCGTTTGCGAAGGATATTGCTGGAGCAGTGTTATAAAGTACTCTATTTCAAAGGTTTCAGACATTTTATCATATTTTGAGCTATGGAGCTCGGATTTGGGCGATTTTGGAGGTACTTTTCACCACATGGATTGGGGTAAGTATTTTTTACTCGGTTTTGATTATGTTCCATGATTCCATCTTCGTTTTTGGCATTTGATTGATAATTTCAAAAGAGAAATATGGGGTTTTTATCTAAACTTTCCTAAAGTGATTTCTTTTGAGATTTGAACATCGAATCGGAGTCGGAATTGAGTAAAATTAGTATGGTTGGACTCGTAACTGAATTGGTTGTCAGATTTTATCAGTTTTGTCGGGTTCCGAGGTGCGGGCCCGTATTTGACTTTTTAGTTGAGTTTGAGTAATTGTGTAAAGATTCAATATTCATCGATTGAGTTGCTTCCTATGGTATTGTTTGATGATTTTGAGTTGCAGTTTGCTAGTTTCGAACAGTCCGGAGGATGATTTGAGCGGGATGGCGCTTCTAGTGTATCGATTTGGCCTGATTGAGGTAAGTGTCTTGCCTAACTTTCTTGGGAGAATGTTTTCTACTAATTGACATTGTTTGCTACTGTCACGACCCAATCTCCCTCTGTAGGATGTCGTGATGGCACCTAGTCTGTAAGACCAGGTAAGCCTAACATACATGCAGAGTTTAACCGAGATAATGATAAAACTCTAAAATTAACCAACAACAATCATAAAAAGGACTCCGCAACTCAACAGAACAAAACTCCCAAAAATCGGTGCTACCAAGTCACTAACTCTACAAGAGTATACTGAACATCCCTATACAACAGTGTCTATAAAAAAAGGGAAAATGAAATAAAACTAGATAGAGGGTGACTCCGAGGCCTACGGACGCCGACAGGTATACCTTGAGTCTCCGATCCAAGCTCGACTCACTGGTGCCTAGGTTGATAAGAGGTACCTGAATATGCACAAAAAGATGTGTAGACGCAAGCATGAGTACACCATAATGGTACCCAGTAAGTATCAAGCCTAACCTCAGTAGAGTAGTGACAAGGCCAGGTCAAGACACCTACTGGAATAAATAAGAAAGCTAAATAGGTATATGACAATATGATAATGAAAAACAATGGGAATGATACTATGAAGAAATATAACTAGAATAACTACACTGAACTAGGGCAGTTAAGACATCACAAAAGAAAACAAAGAATAGAATGCCAAGGAAACAATGCAAACAAAACACAAGTGACGTAGTGAAACATATCAACAAGAATCATTACCGAAGTACCACCTCGTAGTCTTATTTCACAAATCAAAAAACAATCGTTCCTTATATCAACGTGGGAGCCTTGCATTTAATTTTGAAAATTATTTTCCCGAAATAGCTACCCATATTTTAGCCCACCTTATCACACCGTGTGGCTTCAAGTTGTTTCTCTACTAGTAACACGATTATCAAGCACACCTTATCTCACCGCATGCGTTTCAACCCCAATCCTTACACCACCGCATGCGTATCAATATCACATCATAGCACAAATTTCACCTCAAGTGCCCAATACCACAACGTGCTAAAGAAGTCAACAATAATAGTGTTTCCACAATAAATAACCCATGGCTCAACCACAATATGTACAAGAGTCTCAACAATAGCAAACAAAAGTGAATAACTCAACAAGAATGATATTTAAACAAATTTATAACTTTGCCTCAATGTGAATCACTTCCTTTATAAATTCAACACCAAATTCAACAATAAGATATTCCAAGGAATTAACAACTTCAAGTAAAGGAACTCAACATTTAAATAATGAATAGAAAATAGAGAGAACAATAACTTCAACTAAGCATGTAAAGACAATTAGCAAGTATGAGATAAGCCAAGTATTAACGATGTCAAGTAAAGCATGTGAAAATAGTCTAATAAGGATGAATATAACATGTTATGGCAACTCAATTAAAGGCATGAAAAGAATCTACATAGCTAAACCCGATCAATTATCATATTTAGCCCTTGTACACACTCGTCACCTTGCATATACGACTTTCACATATCACAATTAACACAAAACAACACCAATCCTGAGGGGTTATTTCCCCACACAAAGTTAGGCAAGACACTTATCTCAAAACACGCTAACTCAGTCCACTAGTAAGTCTTTCCCGCGATTATCCAACTCCGAACGACTAGAATCTACCCAAAACAACTTCATACAATAAATACAAACTATAGGAAGCTATTCCGAACAATAAAGTTAAAATATTTAAAGAGAAATAAAAAGTCAACTCAACAAGTCAACCCTAGGCTCGCGTCTCGGAACCTGACAAAACTTGTAAAATCCGAACACCCATTCGATAATGAGTCCAACCATACCAAAATTACTCAAATCCGACTTCAAATCGCCTTTCCAATCCCCAAAATTTTGTCTAAGAAGTTTCACAATTTTTTCCTAAATCTTCCAAATCAAACCACTAATTAAATGATGAAAATAACAATGGATTCATGTATAATAGCCAAATATGAGTTAGAATCACTTACCCCGATTATTTGATTGAAAATCCCTCAACAATCGCCACAAACCAAGATCTCCAGGTCAAAAGATGCAANACGGGGTGTAACAGCCTCATCTGGAGGCAGGGGTACTTTTGGTAGAGTCCATCCTCCCATGCCGTTTTGGTCAGCGCTTCAGGCATCTCATGGGGCTACGGGTAGTTGTGGTCCTTATGTGTCTCATCCAGCCTAGCCAGTTAGGGTGGTTCAACCGGTTGTTGCGGCACAGGTGGTTTATAGGCCTGCTATGTCTTTAGAGGCTTTATTGAGGTTGGATAAGTTTACCAAGCTCTTCTCTGTTCATTTCAGTGGCGCACCTTCTAAGGATCCACATGATTACCTAGACCGTTGCCACGAGGTGTTGCGCAACATGGGTATAGTTGAGACCAATGAGGTCGACTTTGCAGTGTTTCAGATAACTAGTATCGCCAAGAGATGGTAGAGAGATTATATGTTGACTAGACCAGCTTGTTCTCCTGCACTTACCTGGGATCAGTTTTCACAACTATTTCTAGAGAAGTTCATTCCTGTCACTTTGAGAGAGGATTACCCAGGCAGTTTGAGCGTCTTCAACAGGGTAGTATGACTGTTACCCAGTATGAGACTCGATTTGTGGACCTAGTTCGCCATGTCATTATCTTGCTTCCTACCAAGAGTGAGAGAGTGGGGAGATTTATTGATGGTCTCACATTCACTATCATGCTACAGATGGCTAAGAAGAGCGAAGATGATATTTCTTTTTAGGGGGCCGCAGATATTGCTAAAAGGATCGACATGGTTCGTAGTCAGAAGAGGGGTCGGTGTCTGATAAGAGGCATCGTCATTTCGGTGGTTTTAGTGGTGCCTCGTCTGGAGGTAGGGGTACTTTTGGTAGATTCCATCCTCCCAGGCCGTTTTAGTCAGTGCTTCAGGCATCTCACGGGGCTTCAGACAGTTGTGGTCCTTATGTGTCTCATCCTGAGCAGCTAGCCTACAATGCACCACTAGCTCCTATTAGTGTACCTCTGATCCAGAGTTATCAGAGTTGTTACCCAGGTCCACAGGGCCAGTTCTAGGGTCAACAGTCACAGTAGTCGAGGGCTTGTTATACGTATGGAGATCCGAGGCACCTTGCTAGATTTTGCCCCAGATCAAAGGGCGGCACGCACCAACAGGGTTCTTGTGCCATGATTCCGGCACCGGTTGCTTCACCGCCCGCTCATCCCGCTAGAGGCAGGGGTCAGGCAGATAGCGATAGAGGTCAGGCCATTAGAGGTGTAGGTCAGGCCGTTAGAGGTGGAGGCCAGCCAGCTAGAGGCCGTCCGAGAGACGAAGGTCAGGGTGGTGGGGCCCAGCCCCAATTTTATGCATTCCTAGCTAGACCTGAGACCGAGTCATATGACTTTGTCATCACACGTATTGTTCTAGTTTTCCATAGAGATACTTCATTTTTATTTTGTTCGGGCTCCACTTATTGCTATATGTCATCCTATTTTGCTTCTTATCTGGTTGTTCCTCGTGATTATTTGAGTGCTTCTGTGTATGTGTCCACACCTATGGGAGATTCTATTGTTATATATCGTGTCTATCGCTCATGTGTTATTACTATTGGGAGTCTTGAGTCTAGTGTAGATCTCCTACTTCTTAATATGGTAGACTTTGATGTTATTTTGGGTTATGCATTGGCTGTCACCTTATCATGCTATATTGGATTGTCACACTAAGATGGTGACCTTAGCCATGTCGGGGTTGCCTAAATTGGAGTGGAGAGGGACTCCTGGCCATTCTACTAGCGGGGTTATTTCTTATGTGAAGGCTCGGCATATGGTCGAGAAGGGATGTATAGCATATTTGGCCTATGTATGTGATTCGAGTGCGGATGTTCCTTCCATGGATTCAGTACCTATTATGCGTGAGTTTCCAGAGGTGTTTCCTGCAGATCAGCTGGGGATGTTACT
This sequence comes from Nicotiana otophora, assembly GCA_000715115.1. Taxonomy (NCBI): domain Eukaryota; kingdom Viridiplantae; phylum Streptophyta; class Magnoliopsida; order Solanales; family Solanaceae; genus Nicotiana; species Nicotiana otophora. Next base: position 8,717 of record AWOL01S0135247.1, read on the forward strand.
CGACAGAGATATTGACTTCTGTATTGATTTGGCTCCGAACACTCAACCCATTTCTATTCCACCATACCGTATGGCCCCGCCAAAGTTGAAGGAATTCAAGGAGCAGTTGCAAGATTTGCTTGTTAAGGGATTCATTAGACCCAGTGTCTCACCCTAGGGTGCACATGTGTTATTTGTAAATAAGAAATATGGTTCGATGAGGATGTGTATAGACTATCAGAAGTTGAATAAAGTCACTACAACAAGTATCTATTGCCGAGGATTGGTGACTGATTTGATCAGCTTCAAGGTGCCAAAGTGTTTTTGAAGATTGATTTAAGGTCTGGCTACCACTAGTTGAAGATTAGGGTATCCGATGTCCCTAAGACGGCTTTTCGTACTCGGTATGGGCATTATGAGTTCTTAGTGAAGTCATTTGGGTTGACAAATTCCCCAGCAACATATATGGAATTGATGAACCGGGTATTCAAGCCCTATTTGGATTCGTTTTTGATCGTATTCATTGATGATATCTTGATTTGTTCCCGCAGTCAAAAGGAGCATGAGCAGCATTTTCGGATTGTACTTCAAACTCTGAGAGATAATCTGTTATATGCCAAGTTGTTAAAGAGTGAGTTTTGGGTAAACTCAGTCGCTTTTTGGGGCATGTTGTATCGGCTGAGGGCATAAAAGTGGATCCTAAGAAGATTGAGGTAGTTCAGAACTAGCCTAGACCTATTTCAGCTACAGAGATTTAGAGTTTCCTGGGTTTGGCGGGTTATTAGCGCCGGTTCGTGGTGGGGTTTTAATCCATAGCAGCCCCATTCACTAGATTAACCCAGAAGGGTGCTTCGTTCAGGTGGTCCGATATGTGTGAGTTGTACTTTTAGAAGCTCAAGACTGCTTTGAGTACGGCGCCAAATGTTGGTGTTGCCCACAGGTTCAGGAACTTACACGGTGTATTGTGATGCATCTTGTGTTGGGATCGGTGCAGTATTGATGCATGATAGAAGGGTGATTGCATACGCGACACGGCAGTTGAAGGTTCACGAGAAGAATTACCCTGTTCATGACCTAGAGTTGGCAGCCATTGTTCATGCGTTGAAGATTTGGAGGCATTACCTCTACGGCGTGTCGTGTGAGGTATTTATGGATCATCGGAGTCTACAGTATTTGTTCAAGCAAAAGGATCTCAACTTGCGGCAGAGGAGGTGGTTAGATTTTTTGAAAGACTATGATATCACCATTTTGTATCATCCCAGGAATGCCAATATGGTGGCCGATGCCTTGAGTAGAAAGGTTGTGAGTATGGGTAGCCTTGCATATATTCCAGTTGGGGACAGGCCGTTAGCATCAGATGNTCCTTGAGTAGAAAGGTTGTGAGTATGGGTACCCTTGCATATATTCCAGTTGGGGACAGGCCGTTAGCATCACATGTTCAGGATTTGGACAACTAGTTTATGAGGTTAGATGTTTTGGAGCCCAGTAGTGTTCTAGACGGTCTCTCGGTCTTCTTTGTATGAGCGCATCAGAGAGCGTCCGTATGACGACCCTCATTTGCTTGTCTTTAAGGGCACGGTGCGGCACTATGGTGCCAAGCAGGTTACTATGGGAGATGATGGGGTTTTGCCTATATAGGGTCGGATTTGTGTGCCCAATGTGGATGGGCTTCGTGAGTTGATTCTTGAGGAGGCCCACAGTTCCCGATATTCCATTCACCCGGGTGCCGCCAAGATGTATCAGGACTTGCGGTAGCATTATTGGTGGAGGAGAATAAATAAGTATAAAGTTGTATATGTAGCCCGATGTCTGAATTTTCAGCAAGTCAAGTACGAGCATCAGAGGCCTAGTGGTTTACTTCAGAGGCTGGAGATTCCTGAGTGGAAGTGGGAGCGTGTTACCATGGATTTGGTTTTTGGGCTCCCACTAACTCGGAAGAAGTTCGACATGATATGTGTCATTGTGGATAGGTTGAGCAAGTCGGCACATTTCATTCCAGTGGTAGTTGCCTATTCTTCAGAGCGGTTGGCTAAGATCTATATCCGCGAGATCGTCCTTCTTCACGGTGTGCTCGTGTCCATCATTTCTGATCGAGGTACGCAGTTCACCTCGCACTTCTGGAGGGCCGTACAGCATGAGTTAAGCACACGAGTTGAGTTGAGTACAGCATTCCACCCCCATACAGACAGACAGTCCGAGCGAACCATTCAGATATTGGAGGATATGCTTCGCGCTTGCGTTATGGATTCCAGGAGTTCTTGGGATCAGTTCTCGTAGCTTGCAGAGTTTGCCTACAATAGCAGCTACCAGTTTAGTATTTAGATGGCCCCTTATGAGGCATTGTACGGGAGGCGGTGTCGTTCGCCAGTTGGTTAGTTCAAGCCGGGAGAGGCTCGATTGTCGGGTACCAATTTGGTTCAGGATTCCTTGGAGAAGGTCAAGATAATGCAGGATCGGCTTCACACCGCTCAGTCTAGGCAGAAGCGTTATGCCGATCGGAGAGTTCGTGATGTCGCATTCATGGTTGGAGAGAGGGTATTGCTCCGGGTTTCACCCATGAAGGGTGTGATGAGGTTCGAAAAGAAGGGTAAATTGAGCCCTAGGTATAACGGACCTTTTGAGATTCTTGAGAGAGTGGGTGAGGTGGCCTACAGGCTGGGATTGCCACCTAGTTTATCAGCAGTCCATCCGGTGTTCCATGTCTCCATGCTCCGGAAGTATCACGGTAATCCATCTCATGTGCTAGATTTCAGCTCAGTCTAATTGGACAAGGATTTGACTTATGAGGAAGTATCAAATCGAGGTCGCATTTCGAAACTAATCACATAATCGGGCTCGGAGGTTTGGTCCGAATCTCGGGTTTTGACCAAGCGAGGCCCGAGGTTGACTTTTGTTGATTTTTTTCCGAAATCATTAAAGATTTAATCTTTTTCACTCATAGGTAGTTTCTAAAGCTTAATATGTATTGTTTGAATGATAATTGGTTATATTAGATTGGTTTGGAGGCGAATTTTAGAGGAAAGGCCTCGGTTGAGCTTTGATTTGATTGTCGAGTGTGGTAAGTGTCGTGGTTAACCTTGACTTGAGAGATTAGGACTTATTTGCCTATTTGCTACGTGTTTAATGTGTGGGTACAACGTATATATGAGGTGACGAGTACTTATGCATTGTTGTTGGGTTAAAGCATGCAAGTGGAAGAACATAACTTTCAATAACAGAGAAAATATTTAAATCTCAGATTGCATGAGGAAAGTCCATCTCTATGCCTACATGTCAATGTACATGTGAAGTCATGAATGTCACAATACCGTGTAGCATGAGGAAATGAATCTGTATGCTTGTATGTCAAGTATACATGTCAATGCAATACATCACAGTGATGAACTCATGTACTCAGACTCTCAGAGTACTCAATCTCACTGTCTTGCACTCCCACTAATCATACATAATCCCTCAGCACACTCGGTCACTCAGCACTGTACGGTTCATGCTACGATGCGCAACCCGATCCCATCATTAGTAATAAAGCCTACAAGGCCTATTGCGGCGTACAACCCGATCCACATATAGCCATAAGGCCTGTTGCGGCGTGCAACCCGATCCACATATAGTCATAAGGCCTGTTGCGGCGTGCAACCCGATCCACATATAGTCATAAGGCCTGTTGCGGCGTGCAACCCGATCCACATATAGACATAAGGCATGTTGCGGCGTGCAACCCGATCCACATATAGCCATAAGGCCTGTTGCGGCGTGCAACCCGATCCACATATAGCCATAAGGCCTGTTGCGGTGTACAACCCGTTCCACATGTGAATCACTAATACCTACTATGGCATACAGCCCGATCCCATCATGAATTAATAATTCTTGATGCGGCGTGCAGCCCGATCCTGTCAATATCATTCACAATTCGGGCCTCAGCCTCAGCTCAGTCATGAATCTCTCCAGCCTCTCGGGCTGACAAATCTCATGCCAATCAGCCCAAACAATGATAACATGATGTGCCAACGATAATAACAGAGACTGAGATATGATATGCAGATGAATGAAAATGACTGATTATGTAATTACAATTTAAGTAAATAATTCACCAGTAAAAATGACCTTAGGGGGTCCCAACAGAATAAGTACATAGCCTAAACATAATGTTTAACATGGATCACAACTCAATTATTCTAGCACGTAGGAATTTTATGGATAAAATAAAATAGAATACTACATGGTACCACTAAATCATCTGAGTCATAATTCACACAGTGTATGCACACGCGCCCGTCACCTAGCATGTGCATCACCTCGACACCAAATACTTAATACGTATGTTCAGGGATTCATACCCTCAGAACCAAGTTTAGAAGTATTACTTATCTTGAACAAGCTGAATCCAATACCGAGCAAGCAAAACAATACTCCAACAATGCCACCCCACGCGTACTGACCTCCGAACGGCTCGAAACTAGCCAAAAGTAACTCAAGAACATCAAATAATGCCAAAGAAAACAAACCCAATCGATAAAGGTGGAATCTTTAATCAAAATCCCAAAGTCAACCAAAACATCAAACCCAGGCTCGCACCTCGGAATCTAACAAAACTCATAAAATCCAACAACGCATTCAATTACGAGTCCAACCATACTAGTTTCACTCAAATCCGACTTCGAATCGATGTTCAAAACTCAAAATTTTAATTTAAGAAATTTTAGACAAAACACCCCTAAATTTCACTTTGGAATCATCAATCAAATGCCAAAAATAAAGATAAATTCATGAAATATAATAAAAACTGAGTATAGAACACTTACCCCAATCCATGTGGTGAAAATCGCCTCCAAAATCGCCCAAATCCGAGCTCCCCAACTCAAAATATGACCAAATAAACAAACCCTCGATATTTTATGTTTTTGCTCAGCTATTCTACCTCGTTTCTCATGCCAAATAATCCCAAAACTTGCTTTTGATTCCTCCAGTGGATTCCTTGTACAATTCTAATCAACTTAGGCTTTTGAATCACTCCATTTGACCTTATAATGAAGGAGATATGTTGGTTTCAATATTTGAAAATAGTGCAGATTTTTAAATACGAATTCAAAGGCAATTTCGTAAGTAATCTGCAAAAACTCTAGCAACCCAATTCTTAGTAAAATTACCATAAATTCCTCATACGATGTCAAAACTTGATGATTCCAGTTGCTATAGTTCCGATATTATGATACGGATCTAATTCTTTAATCAAAACAGAAATTAGAGCTAATTTGTCTATTGTGGTACCATTAATGCTTGAAGAAATGACGTCGAAATATCAAAAGCGAGCGCAACACAACCCAAACCTATCAGAAACTCATCTGAGCCCCTTAGGATCCCATACGAACATACCAACAAGTCCCATAATATAACACGGACTTACTCGAGGCCTCACATCATGCATAACAACAACAAAACCACGAATTGCACCTCAAATCGAAATTAATGAACTTTTGAACTTTCAACTTCCAAAACTCGTACCGAACCATATCAAATTAACTCGGAATGACCTCAAATTTTGCACACAAGTCCCAAATTACATAAAGAAGCTTTCTCAGTTCTCGGAACCACAATCAGAACCTGATAGCATAAAAGTCGACTCCCAGTCAAACTTATGAACATTTTAAATTTCCAACTTTCTCCAGTTAGTGTCGAAACCTTCTAAACATATCCAAATGCAAATTCGGACATACTCCCGAGTCCAAAATCATCATCCGGACCTAATGGAACCATCAAAACTCTGATCTTAGGTCAAATGTTTAAAAGTCAAACTTGGTCAACTCTTCCAACTTAAAGCTTCCTAGTTGAGAATCTTTCTCCCAAATCAATTATGATGAACCTGAAAACCAAAACCGACGATTTATACAGGTCATAATGTATCATACAAAGCTACTCAAGACTTCAAATAGCTGAACGGTGCAATTGCTCAAAACGGTCGGTCGGGTCGTTACATTCTCCCTCACTTAAACATACGTTCGTCCTCGAACGTGCCCACAGTTGTTCATAAGCCGTCAAGTCACTGTGTAACCTTACCATGCACAAACCCAAGGGTGATCCCACGTCACCCTAATCCATGTAAGCCTGACAACACATCATAACTGAAGATCATTACTTTAACCTTAGTTTGTAAGCCTTAGAACCCAATTTCCAATATCCAGAATTCCTTATAAAGCCCGAATCTCGCATCTACACACTGTATGAGTCTGAACAGGTTGTATCAAGCCATACCCATAACCCAAGATGGAATCACATGATATACCACACAACTCGCATTCTCGTATCAATAATTCCCGATCACAGTAGCTGCTCAAAACAAACCCGATACATGTAGTAAACCTCATATCAAAATACATCTCGTTCAAAACCTTCGTACACTACCGATGATGAAAGAAATATGCGGAAACTCATAACTACCCATCAGACCAACAAGTCACGTAGCTCTCTTGCTCGTCCGACAGAACCAAAGTCAAATTCTAAGTTGACTTCCGATGTAATTCTTCCAAACATACGTAATCAAATCTGATAGCACCCATACTAGGTCTAATGACCCCATCTCATCAAACACAACTATTCTACTAACATGCCACACCAATACAACCTAAAGCCACAGACCGTGCAATATGTGGACCACTAAGCAACGATTCAAATGTGCTCAAACATTGAAAATAACTCAAATGAGAGAATCGTCCTGCAAGCTCAACAAGTACCACCACAACGCAACTGCTACGAACCCATCACACATAGTAAAACCAAAACACACGAATATATCATAAAGAATCATATCCCAACGTAACCCCGCTGCAATGCGTGACCCATCCAAACACCGGTCCATGCGAAATACCTCCAGCCACAATGCTCAAAATCAACAACCACATGCAATTCGACATCACGTACTGGAAATGCATGACCATAACCATGCAGGAGCGAATAACACAATATACCAAAACCTGAAAAGACTATAACCAAGGCACAATCAACCATTCAACATCCCAATAACCATTTCTCTCGAATTCCGCTACAAGGCCCAAACGAAATAGCATTGGATGTGCATATAACCAACAAATCACAACCCCTCGTAGCATAGAAGAGTAACACATATAACATATCAAAACACGAACAAGCTCTACTCTAATCGAATGCACACCTTTCAACAATAATGGTGCTGAGTCAATAAATCAGACCGGGTGTAGAATAAACATCCTCTTGGGCCTACCAATAGGCCCCCAAATCAAATCCGGTCATCCCCAAATGGATAAATGGCCCTCCAAAAGTCCACAATGACCTAACCATAGCACATACTACCATCTAGCTAACTTTGGCCACATCTTCGCAGTCCGCAACCCTGAAACAATCTACTTCTGAGAACTCTGAGTCTCCAAATCCATAGAACACATTAATCACCATAGTCAATCCCAACTCCACCACTCGAATGACTAACACATCTCTTATATATAATCATCCTCATAATAAATATTTCTATAATTCTTCCATGCCACATAAAAAAATTTGAACATCAGTAGTTGATCAACCAGGAAAGTACCGCAATACCAATGAAGCATCTATAAGTCAAAACACAATGCGCCTTCTGAAATGCGCACCCTTCTCAAGAAATATCAAGTAGTAATACAATTCATCTAGTCATCTGAAACTGTCCATATTGTCTAAGAATTAACGACCTTCCCTCCAAAATTGAACCGACACCTTATACATGTAAATCCCAATCCCACAGGACGCACCGCATCTATCATGCCATCATGTGAAAAGCATAATAATCTCATTATCAACTCCGAGAGACAAGCAGAATACATACCTGATCAGTCAGAAACCTTCCACTTAATCCCATCCAGGGGTAATATTACAACACGCAACATACGCCTCATACTTGTAGATAATATCCATCTCAAATTGTGGCAGAATTCATCGAGAATACTTCGAAATCCATTTGCAGATAACCAAGCCATTAGAACCAAATACCTCTAACTCAACCAAGCCACGCAGATCGCCAAACTTAAGAGTATTGCCACAAAACACCTATAGAGACTCACCACATCATATGTACCCAAAGAACCGATCGCATCCATTATAGTGCTGATCCAACCTACTACCAAGTTGTCCTATTTCTCCGAGTTCCTTCCAAAATACACTCAAGTTGACACTTCTCCTTGTCAGAAAACCACAATCCTTACCTTAAGCTCACCACCAGAGATCCTACCATAAAACCACACCGCCTTAAGGCTCATAAGCCGTTGTATTCCCTCTTAAGCACCCCAAAAGTACCACAACTGAGACACCCACTCTGTAGATACCTTCTGTGAATCTAAAGCCATTTTATTCACCTTCCTGATACTGTAATGTAGAATCCATAATGATATAGAAATACTGCGAGTCTCGATACCATCCAATGTAAATCTCATATTCTAGCCATATATAAATCCGAAAAATTTTCAATTTGCTACATATAAATCTTGAATCCATTAGAACCTTCTCGAGAGTCATCCACTATGCTCAAATCTCAATTGCACCGCCCAAACGGGCCAAACGACCTATGCCCCATTAGCACGACAACACCCAAAGAAGTAACCCCGCCTTAACGCAACCGAGCAAATTCCTACTCTATGCGCACTACGTCCTTCACGAATAACAACTCAATCATTCCATGATTCCCATATACCCATAAAGTGTAATACACCATACATCCAAAACTTTCCTTGCTTAAGTCATCCTCAAAACCAGCCTCTACATGTCATAACCGATCCACAAGTATGCCTCAGACCGAAACAAATACAACACGTAACCATGCAATCAAATCGTCGATAGCAGACTCCCCCACTTGGCTCAAAGCCATAGATCAAAACACTCGATAACTCACAATGCCCATACTCTATTACTTCTATAATACCACAATGAGATTCAACTAAATCCTTCACAAGCTCACGTAACACAAACCATATAATACCTATAATCATCTGCTAAGCTCGCATTCATCCTCATGATGGTCAGGTCAATTTTCTCAACCAATCCAAATTCAAATCGCAACACCTATACCCACTGGTACAAAAGAAAGCCTTCACACAACATCATAAGGATCACACATCCGTAGATTAACCCGCAGGTGATAACCCACCTGCTTAGCCTCAAACTGACATCTCTTTATACCCTTTCACAGCCACAACTACTACGCAATCACCTAATTTTCCAGAGCCTGAACTCATCAACAAGACATGAAAATCTACTTCGTTCCACAAATGAAATAACATGAAAGAATATCTCAAAAACCTTCATAACTCAAAACTTTATGACACATCCACATAAATTGAGCATCCAACAGTCCTTTTCACATCTCAAGCAAACTCTTCCCGGCATATTTAAACCATTTAAACACATCCCGTAGTCGCATCCTACTCATCATATAGCCATCCAACCACTCACCTTTCCACTAGTCCCATTTATAAGGACACCACTGGACATAGAAGTCCAAAAGCATATGCTCACACAACTGAAACTACGGAGCCTAAGTTGCGGTCCAAACCGAGCCTCAAGTCCTCCAAACAGGCCCATCACCAAAATACAAAAGAAACATCTTGCACCTCATCTATAGAATCCACAGGCCCTCGATATACAACTGATACCGAGCGCTCACATGCATATACAAGTGAGTGGAAAGAATTCAAAGAGATAAGCTTCAAGCTGAATTAATGTTGCACGATAAGGAAAGAAAGATGGGAAGTTTATCCTAAATGCCTTATAGCCTCTCGAAGATAGGTATGGACATCATCATACCCATCCGCAAGACTCTACTAGACACTTGCTCATGACTCGTAGAACTTATGAACCTAGAGCTCTGATACCAACTTGTTACGACCCCAAGATCCAACTAGTCGTGATGGCACCTAACCCAACCCATTAGGTAAGCCAATTAGCAACAATCCTACTCAAATGAGATCGACTGAGAGAAATAATAATAATATAACTGAACTTTTATACAAGGAATCCCCAAGGACTGGTAGTATAAATCATGAGCTTCTAAAATTTAGAGTTTACAAAGCTAGTATGAAATAAATACATCATCTGTTTTAAATGTACATAAATAGATTTTTATAAATCTAAAGATACCATGAATGAGTGGAAGCTACAACTGAAATGCAGGTTCATCTTCAAAGCCAGCTCCCACCATACACAGCAATATCAGCTCCAAATTCTACACGCAAGGTGTAGAAGCGTAGTATGAGTACAACCGGCCCTATGTTACCAATAAGTAACAAACTTAACCTTACGTTGAAAGTACTGACGAGCTTGGACAATGGTCAGAGTCCAACACCAATAGCCAACAACAACTCATAACAATATAATAAAAGTAGTACAAGAAACAACTCAAAGATATGATGCTCAGCCCGTTCACAATTACGGAAAAAATAGGCATGCTTTTCAAGTATAACAATAAAACCCAAATCTTTCACCGAAATCACCAAAATATGAGTAAGTCATAAATTTGTGATTTTTCCCAAAACAACTTTCAACAACAGATAAAATATTTAAATCTCAGAATGCATGAGGAAAGTACATCTCTATGCCTACATGTCAATGTTCTTGAGAAGTCATGAATGTCACAATACCGTGTAGCAATGAGGAAATGCATCTCTATGCCTGTATGTCAAGTATACATGTCAATGCAATGCATCACAGTGATGAACTAATGTACTCACACTCTCAGAGTAATCAATCTCACTGTCTCGCACTCTCACTCATCATGCTCAATCCCTCAGCACACTCAGTCACTCAACATTGTACGGTGCCTGCTACGGCGTGCAACTCGATCCCATCAATCGTAATAAAGCCTATAAGACCTGCTACGGCATGCAACACGGTCTACATATAACCATAAGGCTTGTTGCGGCATGCAACCCTATCCACATATAGCCATAAGGCTTGTTGCGGCATGCAACCCTATCCACATATAGCCATAAGGCATGTTGCGACGTGTAACCCGATCCACATATAGCCATAAGGCTTGTTGCGGCGTGCAACCTGGTCCACATATAGCCATAAGGTCTGTTGCATCGTGCAACCCAATCCACATATAGCCATAAGGCTTGTTGCGGCGTGCAACCTGGTCCACATATAGCCATAAGGTCTGTTGCATCGTGCAACCCAATCCACATATAGCCATAAGGCTTGTTGCGGCGTGCAACCTGGTCCACATATAGCCATAAGGTCTGTTGCATCGTGCAACCCAATCCACATATAGCCATAAGGCCTATTGCGGCGTGCAACCCGATCCACATGTGAATTACTAATACCTGTTGCGGCATGCATCTTAATCCCATCAGGAATCAATAACATTTGTTGCGGCGTGCGGTCCGATCCCATCAATATCACTCGCAATCCAACCCTCAGCCTCAGCTCAGTCATCAATCTCTCAAGTCTTTTGGGCTCACAAATCTCATGCCAATCAGTCCAAACAATGATAACATGATGTGACAACGATGATAACAGAGACTGAGACATGATATGCAGATGAATGAATATGACTGAGTATGTAATTACAATTTAAGCAAATAACTCAACAGCAAAAATGACCTTATTGGGTCCCAACAGAATATGTACATAGCCTAAACATGATTTCTAACATGGATCACATCTCAATTATTCTAGCACGTAGGAATTTAATGGATAAAACAAAATAGAATACTACATAATCATCCGAGTCATAATTCACACGGTGCAGACTCACACGTCCGTCACCTCAACACCAAACACATAACACGTATGTTCAGGGACTCATACCCCTAGCACCAAGTTTAGAAGTGTTACTTACCTCGAACAAGCCGAATCCAATATTGAGCAAGCCAAACAATACTCCAAAAATGCCATCCCGCACGTACCAACATCTGAACAGCTCGAAACTAGCCAAAAGACTTAAGAACATCAAATAATGCCAAAGGAAACAAACACAATCGATAAAGGTGGAATCTTTAATCAAAAGCCCAAAGTCAACCAAAAAGTCAAACTCAGGCTCGTACCTCGAAATCTGACGATACTCAAAAAATCCGATAAACTCATTCAATTACAAGTCCAACCATACTAGTTTCACTCAAATCCGACTCTGAATCGATGTTCAAAACTCAAAATTTTCCTTTAAGAAATTTTAGACAAAACCCTCAAATTTCACTTTGGAATCATCAATCAAATGCAAATAACGAAGATGGATTCATGAAATATAATCACAATCGGGTATATAACACTTACCCCAATCCATGTGGTAAAAATCGCCCAAATCCGAACTCCCCAACTCAAAATATGAAAAATGAACAAACCCTCGATATTTTATGTTTCTACCCAGCTGTTTTGCCACGTTTCTTGTTCGAAACAATCCAGAAACTTGCTTTTGATGCCTCCAATGGATTCCTTGTGAAATTCTAGTCAAGTTACGCTATTGAATCACTCTATTTGACCTTATAATGAAGGAGATATGTAATTTTAAATATTTGAAAATAATGCAGCATTTTAAATATGAATTCAGTCCCAATTTCGTAATTAACCTGAAAACAAATCTAGCAACCCAATTCTAGTAAAATGATCATAAATTTCTCATACGATGTCGAAACTTGATGATTCCAATTGCTATGGTTCAAAATCTAGGATACAGATCTAGTGCTTCAATCAAAACAGAAACTGGACCTCATTTACTTAATGTGGTACCATATATGCTTGAAGAAACGACGTCGAAACATCAAAAACGAGCACAACACAACCCAAACATATCCGAAACTCACCCAAACCCCTCGGGACCCCATATGAACATACCAACAAGTCCCATAACATAACACGGACTTACTCGAGACCTCAAATCACGCATAACAACATCAAAATCATGAATCACACCTCAAATCAAACTTAATAAACTTTTAACTTCCAAAACTCGTGCTGAACCATATCAAATCAACTCGGAATGACCTCAAATTTTGCACACAAGTCCCAAATGACATAACGAATCTATACCAATTCTCGGAACCACAATCCGAACCCGATTTTATCAGAGTCAACTCCCGGTCAAACTCATGAACATTCCAAACTTTCAAATTTCCAACTTTCTCCAATTAGTGCTGAAACCTTCTAAAAATATCCAAATGCAAATCCGGGCATATGCCCAAGTCCAAAATCATCATCCGGACCTAACGGAACCATCAAAACGTCGATCCAAGGTCAAATACTCAAAAGTCAAACTTGGTCAACTCTTACAACTTAAAACTTCCTAGTTAAGAATCATTCTCCCAAATCAATTCCGATTAACCTAAAAACCAAAACCGATGATTCACACAGGTCATAATGCATCATACAAAGCAACTCAAAACATCAAATAGCTGAACATAGTGCAATTGCTCATATATATATATATATAACCCTTCGTGCCATGAACACATAATAATATAAAACATGATAACGTAAATGAAATGGTACAGCATCACCCTTCGTGCTTTACACTTTTCCTCGCGTGATAATATGTATGCAATGGTACAACATCACCCTTCATGCTTTACACTCTTCCTCACATGATAATGTGTATGTAATGGTACGGCATCACCCTTCGTGCTTTACACAAGCAGATGTATATCAATAACAAGTAAGGTAGGAAACGTGAATAACATCAAGGAAAGTGATTAGGCGAATATTCCAAATGAACATCAATCATTGCTTTCAAGCCAATAACAATTCAATAAACCTCAAGAACCTTATTGTTCAAGTATTTCAATAAGTCTCAAAAACAATCTTCAATGCAAGTATAGAATCCAATATCTCAAGAGTAACGGTCTTAGTAATGTATCAATGATTAAGCACAGTGATGACCGAATTTAACACATCAATAGTTTCACAAAAAAGTCGTCAAATTTTAATCAAGTTATAATAAGCTAAATCTTGGTTTCTAGCATTTAATTTCGTATTCGTAGAATTCTAGGAGTCAAGTAAGACATGAAACAAGAAGGTCACATAATTCTACAAGGCACAATTAATCGTATAATTTACCCCCGAGCATGATTAACCCTGGCACATGCATATACGCCCGTCACCTCATATATGCATTACCCCCGCATGTAGCAAACAATGTCAATTAGTAGGAAATATTTCTCCAACAAAGTTAGGCAAGACACTTACCTCAATCAAGCCAAATCGATACACTAGAAGCGCCATCCAGCTCAAACCATCCTCTGAATGGCTCGAAACTAGCCAAAAGCAACTCAAAATTATTAAATAATGCCATAGAAAGCAAACTCAATCGATAAAGGTCTAATCTTTACACATTTACTCAAAGTCAACAAAATAGTTAAACCTGGGCTCGCTCCTCGGAACCCGGCAAAACACACAAAATCCGACAACCCATTCAATTACGAGTCCAACCATATTAATTTCACTCAATTCCGACTCTGATTTGATGTTCAAAACTCAAAAATTCACTTTAGGAAAGTTCAGACAAAAACCACATATTTCTCTTTTGAAATCATCAATCAAATGCCAAAAACAAAGATGGAATCACAGAATATAATCAAAACCAAGTAGAAAATACTTACCCCAATCTATGTGGTGAAAATCGCCTCCAATCTCCCAAATTCGAGCTCCATAGCTCAAAATATGATAAACAATTTGAAACCTTTGAAATAGAGTACTTTATAACACTGCTCCAGCAATACCCTATGCGAACGCGAGAACACCAATGCGTTCGCCATAAACAACAAAAAGACACTGCGCGTTCGCGGCATAGACCTCGCCAATGCGATACACAGTAAATCAGACCTTCGCGAACGCGGCTACTACTTCGCCAACGCGAAGACATTTCCTCAGCTCCTCAATTTAACTCTATGCGAACGCGACACTTTATCGCAAACGCGAAACACAATCGGCTTACCTTTCACGAACGCGTTCCATATATCGCGTCCACAAAGAACGAATTCACAGCAGACCAAAATACACTTCGCGATCGCGAAGAACACCAGAAGCAACAGGTAATAACAGAAACCAGCAATAACATGGCCCAAAATGGTCTGAAACCCGTCTGAAACTCACCCGAGCCCCTCGGAACCCTGTCCGAACATACCAACAAGTCTCAAAACATGACACGAACCTAGTTGAGGAGCCACATCACACATAACAATATCAAAACCACGAAGTTCACCTCAAATGGAACTTAATAAACTTTTGTAATTTCAACTTCTGAAACAGGTGTCGGACCATATCAAATCAACTCAAAATGACCTCAAATTTTGCACACAAGTTCCAAATGACCTAACGAAGCTATTCCAGCTTCCAAAACCAATATCCGAACCTGATATCATCACAGTCAACTTTCAGTCAAACTTATAAACATTACAAAACACCACATTGCCCACTTTCGCCAAATTATGTTGAAACCTTCTAGAAATATTCAAATGCCAATCTGGGCATGCGCCCAAGTCCAAAATTACTATCCGGACCTAACGGAACCATCAATGCTCCAATCCGAGGTCAAATATACAAAAGTCAAACTTGGTCAACTCTTCTAACTTAAAGCTTCTAACATGATATTCATTCTTCCAAATCGATCCTGAATCACCTGAAACCAAAACCGACGATTCACACAAGTCATAAAACATCATATGAAGCTACTCAAGACTTCAAACGGCTGAACGGAATGTAAATGCTCAAAATGACCTGTTGGGTCGTTACATCCTCCCCCACTAAAATATACGTTCATCCTCGAATGTGCTAAGAGTCATTCCAAGGCTATCAAATCACGGTGTAACATTACCATGCACATACCTGGGGGTGATACCACTTCACCCTGCTCCATATAAGCCTGCCAACACAACATAACTGGAGATCCTTACTTCAACCTTGGTTCGTAAACCTTAGAACCCAATTTCCAACATCCGAAATTCATTACAAGACCCGAATCTCGTATCTACACATTGTATAAGTCTAAACAAGTTGTATCAAGCCATAACCATAACCCAAGATAAAATCACGTGATATACCACATCACTCAGATACTTACAACAATATCTGCTGACCACCATAGCTGCCCAAAAGCAAATCTGCTATTGATAGTAAACCTCTTATAAAATAAAACCTCGTTCAAAACCTTTGCACACTGTCGATGATAAAAGAAACACGCAGAATTTCTTAACCACTCATCTGATCAATAAGCCAAGAAGCTCAGTCGTCCGACCAGGGCCGTTGCCCAAATCCTTAACGAAAATATGATATCATTCTTTGAAACATTCCTTATCCCAATTCAATAGTGCAAATCTCAGTTCTAGAAACCTCATCTTAGATAATACAAGCAGCCCAACCAACAAGTCTCAAAAATCCATATGGAGCCCCCACACAACGCGGTTCCGCACACCAAACAAGTAATAATTTAGACATGGTAGATAATAGTAAGAAAGTTAAATAAGAAGTCTACAAAGAAAGTTAAACAGATGGGGTAATATTAACATCTTCCTATGAACTATTTTCAACAAAGTGAAAGCAAATCACACAAAATAAGCATAAGGAGTTACATCTCATCACAGTATTGTTGCGGCGCGCAAACCCGATCCAATCATATCAATCTACATAGGGGTACCCATCGAGCCATAATGCTCGGGCTCACTCGTCATATATGCGTCAACATCAAGCACGATAGCGTGCACAAATATAGCTGTGGGAAGATGATTAGGCACAAACAATACTGAGAAAGACAAGCACAACTATGGTGCAATAAGCAAGTCATCATCACGAGGGCCATCTCGCCTATAGCGCCATAAGGCCACAACGGAATTACAATATGCACGCGAATAATCATGTAAACCTCACAACTCGTCTAGCATAAGAGAGAAACACATAACATAAACCCAGGCATGAATAACATCCATTATGCCCGATGATATACCTGTGGCAACAGCTGCGCAAGAGCAAGCAAATCTGATCTGATACAAAATACACATTCTCATTAGGCTCACAAATAATCCCCAAACCATATTTCGATCATTACCAAATAGGTAACTAACCTTCCAAAAGTCCATAGCAACTTTTCCGTAACACATACCATCAATTATCCAATCCTCAACATTTCTTCACAAAGTCACAAACAAGGAATAGATTGACTATGAGAACATCCAGTCTCTGAACCTTATGAATACCAGAATCTCCATATCCAATATCAACACCACTACTCAAATGGTTGATACGACGCTCATACCCCCATGACCTTACAGAAAAATACACACAAGTCAAACACAATGCACCTGCCAATATGCGCACTCTCCTCCGGTGACATCAAAGATTTCCAGCATTCTCCTAAACACGTGAAATAGTCCATGCAATCAAGAACTCATATCCTTCCCTTTAAAACAAAATTACAACCTTGAACTCGCAACTTTCAACCCCACACGGCACACGCCACTAACATGCTAACTCGTAAAAATACGAAAATCTCATAATCAATTCTGAACCACCTGCAAGTTGAACATCTCATCAACCGAGAACCTTTCATTTAACTCAATCCAGGAAAACATCACTACACGCAATATAGCTTCTATCCCTATAGAAAATATCAATTTCGGTCGTGGCCATAACCACGGTGAATCCTTCGGAACTCATTACCACATAATCGAGTCATCAGAACCGATCTTCTCTAACTCAACCGAGTCACACAGACTGCCAACCCGAAAGTAACTCAATCTGATACGCTCGCTCTGAAGGAACCTTCTGTGAATCCGAAGTCGTTTCTTGCATCTCTCTAATATTTTCTTGTGGAATCATTCTTGACATAGAAATACCGCAAATCCGGTCACCATTTACTACCGACCTCAAGCCCTACCCATACACAAATTCAAGAATCCTTAGATGCCACATATGACCTGGAACTCATCAAAACCTTCTCGTTAGCCTTGCACCTTACTCCGATCTCCAGTACAAACCCAATGCGCACCTAGCAACCCGCGCTTCACCAGCACATGACTATTCAAAGAAACAACTGAGCAATCCCTCAGCCCGAAAACTGATACAACGCATGATCCTGCAATCCGATTGTCAATAGCAGACTCCCCCACTTAGCTCGAAGCCATAGAACACATCATCGGTAATCCAAAGTACCACATCTTCATATATGCCCCGATCCCGCATGGCTATTTAGCTAAATACTTCACAAACTCATGCAATACTGGTCATAGAACAATCTGAAAACTCTTCAAAGCGCACACACATCCTTGCAATAGTCAGGCAAACTTGCCCAGATGCCCTAAGATGATAATAGATGCATTTCACTAAATAGAAACCTCATACAAAACACAATATCCAAACTCATCACGCAGGAGATAACCCATTGGCTGGACTCAAATCAACACCTTACCATGAATCCACCATAACCACGACAGGTAGGCCACCAGCCAGTCTTCCCAAGTCTATGCTTACGAACTAGATATAAGAATCCACCTCATACCACAAATAAATGATTGAAAGATCTATCACTGCATCTCCTCCTAAGACTAGACAGCACCTCGCGACGATAATCAAGCATCTATAGCCCTTCATAATCCATCTGCATTATTGCAAACCGTCAGCATATAGCGAATACCGAGTGTGCAACATCGCATATGAATGAATAGGAAGCTAAAGAAAGGCTACATGATATGGAAAGAAAGAAAGGATATTTTCCTAAATGCCCTTTAGCCTCTCGAAGAAAGGTATGGGCGTCATCATACCGATCTGCAAGACTCTACTAGACACTTTCTCATGACTCGTAGAACCTACGAACCTATTGTTCTGATACCAACTTGTCACAACACAAAATTCACTAGTCGTGGTGGCACTTAACCCAACCTGTTAGGTCAGCCAATTAACAGAGAACACAAGACTAATAAAATAAAGGTGATCAACAAGGACTGGTAGTACAAGTCATGAGCTACTAAGATTAGATTTTTGCAAAAACTGATATGAAATAAATACAACTTTCTTTGAAATGTACATAAACAGAATTTAACTCTAAAACTACCCAGGGATAAGTGGTAGCTACATATGGGAGGCACGAACATCTTTAGGGCCAGTTTCCGTCATCCATCGCATCTCAGCTCCAAAATCAGCATGCAAGGTGTAGAAGTGTAGTGTGAGTACAACCGACCCCATGTACTCAATAAATATCTTGACTAACCTCGGTAAAGTAGTGATGAGGATTTTTAGTTAAAAGATACTCACTGATATAACATGTGCAGTAGACAAGCAATAGAATAATACTAAAATATAACAGAGAAGAGTATAAGAACAAATATGTGAAGCAGTAAACGAATCGCCAGAAGAAATCACGGTAATAAATTCATATATTTAATAGTGTAAGAAATGTATTCAAGATACCAAATCGAATGGTACGGCAACACCCTTCGTGCATTTATCTCATCCTCGCCAAATATATGAATGTAAGTCAAATCAATTAGCATGGCAACACCCTTCATGCATCTATCTCTTCCTTACTGAGCATACGTATAATAGTACCAACTAGGTGAAATAAATGCCAATAACAATAACGATAAAGTGGGAGATACATAGGCAACAATAATGAACAAAGCAATGCATATGGGTAACAGTAATAGACTAGATAGGAGGCATAGAAGTAATGATAGCATTTAAGGTAGAAGAATATAAATTTCACTAGCTAACATGGTGGAAGGCTTAGATATAGATATAACAAATATGAAGGAAAGCATGATCTTTATTAGCTAAATAAATTGAAGGCATGAATAACTAACATGGTAGAAGGCTTATACAAAAGTGCAACAAATGAGAAACTTGTAGATAATACAGCAAGAAGGAAAGCATGATATTTGCAAGTTAAACAGATAGAAGGCATGGACAACACAACAACAATTGAGACAGAAGATAAAGACAAAATAACAACGACAAGTCACATAGAAAACATAGGTACAACAGTAACAGCTCAAAGTAAATGCATGAATGTATACGCAAGGAAAAGATATAACAACATAATGCATGTCTCTCATTCTCGCCTGAACGGAAACACCATTCGTCCCATGAACACAAGATAATATAAAAACATGTTAATGTAAATGAAATGGAACGGCATTACCACTCGTGCTTGTACTCTCATCCTCACATGATAATGTAAATGAAGCATGATAATGTAAATGAAATGGTACGGCATCACCCTATGTGCTTTTACTTTCATCCTCACATGATAGTGTAAATGAAATGACACGATATCACCCTTCGTTCTTTACACTCTTCCTCACATGATAATGTGTATGCAATGGCATGACATCACCCTTCGTGCTTTACACTCTTCCTCACAAAGCACATTTGTATGCAATGGAATGGCATCACCCTTCATGCTTTATACTCTTCCTCACAAAGCACATGTATATTAATAACAAGCAAGGTAGGAAACATGAATAACATCAAGGAGAGTGATTAGGCGAATATTTCAAATAAACATCAGTCATAGCTTTCAAGCCAATAATAATTCAATAAACCTCAAGAACCTTATTGTTCAAAGTATTTCAACAAGTCTCAAAAACAATCTTCAATGCAAGTATAGAATCCAATATCTCAAAAATAACGGTCGTAGAGATGTATTAGTGATTAAGCATAGTGATGACCGAATTTAACACATCAATAGTTTCACAAAAAAATCATCAAATTTAAATCAAGTTATAATAAGCTAAATCTTGGTTTATAGCATTTAATTTCATATTCTTAATAATCTAAGAGTCAAGTAAGACATGAAACAAGAAGGTCACATAATTTTACAAGGCACAATTAATTGTATAATTTACCTCCAAGCATGATTAGCCTTGGCACATGCATATACGCTCATCACCTCATATATGTATCACCCCCTCATGTAGCTGTAATGACCCAGCCGGTCATTTTGAGTATTTTATCTTCGTTCCCCGATCTATTATTTCCTCTATGTTATATTGTAGTTATGTGACTTGCCGGGATGGTTAGTTTTGGTTTCGGGTGAGTTTCGGAGTGAAATGGGACACTTAGTCCCTAAGTTGGAGGCTTAAATTGAAAGAGTTGATCGAAGTTTGACTTTTATGTAGATGGATCTGGAGTGGGTTTTGATTGTTCCAATAGCTCCGTTTGGTGATTTTGGACATAGGAGTATGTCCGGATAGAAAGTTTAAAGTTTGGAAGGTTGAGAAGTTTGATTGGGAGTTGACTTTATTGATATCGGGGTTGCATTACAATTTCAGAAGTTAGAATAGGCCCTTCATGTCATTTATGACTTGTGTGCAAAATTTAAGGTTAATCGGAGTTCTTTTGGTATGAATCGGCATTAGTTTTGGAAGTCTAAAGTTCATAGTTTCAATAGGCTTGAATTGGGTTGTGATTCATAGAATCGATGTTGTTTGATGTGATATTAGGCCTCGAGTAGGTCCGTTATGTGTTTTGGAACTTGTTGGTATTTTCGGACAGGGTCCCGGGGGTCCCGGGAGTGAATCGAATTGAAATCTGATCATTTGGACTTGGTTGAATTGCTGAGGTTACTGTTGTTCTTGTGTCATCGCACTTGCGGAGGGTTTGGCCGCAGGTGCGGACACATAGGTGCATGAGGGTTCATCGCAGAAGCAAAGGAGGCCAGCCCAGGCCTGGGTTCGCAGGTGCGGATGCCGGGGCATAGATGCATATCCGCAGGCGCGAGTTTTTCTTCCATTAAAGCAGAACTGGGAAGGTTTTGTGCAGGACCGCAGATGCGGTCGAGTTTCCAAAGAAGCAGGCTCGCAGAAGCGAGAAATTTCTCCGCAGAAGCGGAGTTGGCTGACCTTAAGGGAAGTGCACCTGCGATTGAATTTTCCGCAGGTGCGACTGTATGCCCGCAGAAGCGAAAATCGCTGGCAGAAAAGGCTAGAGATGAGGGTTTATTTCATTTTGCATCTTTTGACCTGGAGATCTTGGTTTGTGGCGATTGTTGAGGGATTTTCAATCAAATAATCGGGGTAAGTGATTCTAACTCATATTTGAAGTTTTATAAGTATAATTTTGGATAGTTACCATTATTACTATTTTTGAATATTATAAATTATACACATAATATGAGAAAGTTTATGAGATTTTCTTTATTGTAAAGATAGAAATTATTTTCTTATAAGAAAAGAAGGTTATCTTTTTACCATTTTAAGAACTAAGCGTACGAAAATTTTTCTCTTTGTATGAGATTAGGAAAATTAGAAGTTGAGAAAATATATATATATATATATATTTACACTGATATTTTAATAAAATAATAGTGTATGTATTTATTTTATATGGTACAACCTGACCATAATAGTAGGGGACATAAAGTGTGTTAAAAGTGGGTAGTATTTTAAGTAATTTGAGATAATTCTTAATTATGCGGATAATTGATTAATTATTAATTTTTTTTATGAAAGATTAGCTAATTAATTACCATTGTTGGATAAGCTTAACCCTCCCTTAATGTGGCAGCCACTCCAATTCCAAATTGATGACTCTTAAAGCAATGGTAAGGGTGACTAGGTTTATAATAAAGAAACACTCTTTGTAGTTCATCTTAAGTTTACTCGTCTTTTGGTCTCCATTTAATCTTATAAGTCAATTTACTTTGTGTCACCTCATGAAAGATGTTAGTGCACAGAATCTTAAGTGAAACTATTATGTGCAGCCTGCTTTCAGTTCTTGGATCTTCTCTTATTTGAGATACAATAACTCATCTAATTGAGCTGCTATGAAGCCTTCCTAAATTCATAAGGATTAGGAGAAAAAGGGGTTGGGTGATTGAACAGTTTGTACATGGATAAAACCAATTCGAGTCAGTCGTACGGACTAATCGAGATGATAATATTTCGATCAAAGGATATCTGCATGACAAGTTCGGTCAAGGTCCGAAGTAAGGGCGGCGAACTTCGAGCTCTAAGACCGATCAATGACAAGCTCGATATTATTATCGAGCCCATATACAAATCGAACTACGAGGCAAAGCGGAGATTATCGAAGATGCACGAACCGACCAACATTCACCCCAAATACCGAGATCCCAAGTCAGAATCGAGCTCAGACCAAGGCCGAGGGCTCGATCCAACACCGAGCTCAAGCTAGTATCGAGCTCGCAGATTAGGGCCGTTGCAACCGCACTATGGGAGAGAATCTCGGCGAAAATCGAGAAAAAGACAATATATCATGGGCTCTCCACTACGTATTTTTTATTGTATATAAAGTAGGATTTCTTTACTATAAGAGGGACTGCAACAAAAGATAACGGGAACGGATGAAACGATATCCCCTTGTGCTTATTTTACTCATTTTTTTTGTTCACTATTTTCATTCTAATAGTCAAGAATACACATATTTCTCTTTCTCTACACGATTTATATCAAATTGTATCGCATATCCTTAGAACCACACACAAAATCTAACGTTATTCGATTTTTCCGGTAAACACAGTTAGCAATTAGTTTCATCAGTAACTCTCTCTTTCTATCCTCTATCTTGCATTATTCTGTTCGTCATGCCCGTGCATAATCATCATAGCCATTTAAATACAGATTAGGTGCTGTCTAACGAAAAACATAGCAGCCTGGATATTTAACTTATTGCAGTTTCGCTTGCTAAGTGGTTCAGGCAGCTGTACTATCCCTCAATTTGTGTTTAATTTTGAGCATGTTTTTAAGAATTCCCTACTTCGATCTGCCGTTACATGCTTTGTCGCGTTTAACATGTGTTGGAGAAATTGTCAAAAGAATCGGGTCAGGTATGTTAACGCTATTCCTTCATTCCTCTGGCATAATCCAAGTAACGATACGTAAACGTAATATTATTCCATAAATGGTTCTACTCTTAACAGTTAAGAATGTCTATGTTATTCATGCCGGTAAAGTTATATTCAAGCATGTCTAAGTATGTATCTAGTTCCCTATTGAGGTATTATGATAGAGATGTTAATATTTATAATATAGTGATATATGCATCTTCATGCATTTACTACCGTGCTAGAGCCGATCGGGCAGTCATGCGTTTACCACTAGGCTACGGTCGGTCGGGCAGTTACCACCGGATTGGCAGTTAAGTATCATTATTTACCACCGGTTGGGCAGTCATGCATATTCATTTACTACCGTGCTACGCCCGGTCGGGAAGTTACTACCGGTTGGGTAGTTATGTATCATTATTTATCGCCGGTTGGGCAGACATGCATATTCATTTACCACCGAGCTATGGCCGGTCGGGTAGTCATGCATTTACCACCGAGCTACGGCCGGTTGGGTAGTTACATATTTACCACCGCGGTATGGCCGGTCGGGCAGTTACCACTGATCAATTGGGAAGTCATGCATCATACGATATGGATAATTGAAATAGTCTCAAAGAGAAGCATTACATATGTAAGTACAATAAGTATGCATATACGGTGGCACTTCAGAGATTCAGGATGACTCTTATATGTCTTTAATTAATGTTAATTTACTGTTATGTTTCAGTTCCGCCTTACATACTCAGTACATTATTCGTACTGACCTCATTTTATTGGGGACGCTGAATTCATGCCTGCAAGTATAGATAATTAGTTTGACGAGCCCTCATAGTAGATGAGATTGGCTTCAGCGAAGGATTGGTAATACTCCACCTCATTCGGAGTGCAGCCGAGTCTATGAGTCATCGTGTCAGAATTTTGCTACAGACTTATGGGTAGGCCGGTACCCTGTTCCATTTGATGTCAAATAATCTTAGAGACTTTGTAGATAGAGGTTCATTTTGTACAGTATGTCAGAGGCCTTGACGGCCCATATGTATTCATGTTTTAAGAAAAATGGTTCAGTGATACATTGTTGCCCACTTACACTTGTACATTATGAGGTGTGGCCATATTGGCCCATGATAGTTACCAAAGGAATGAGTTTAGCCAACTCGACCTATGTATGTTCTAGTTTTGGTCGAATGATCATGAGTTACAGAGTGAATCGCTCGGGCCAGCTCGGCACCGGGTGCCAGCTACGCCTCCCCAGGTTTGGGACGTGACAAAGTGATATCAGAGCGGGTCGTGTCCTAGGGAGTCTATAAAGCCGTGCCTAGTAGAATCTCACTTATGGATGTGTTGCGCGTCACATTTATAATTGAGATGCTATAGGGCATTTAGAAAATGTTACCCTTCTTTTATTTCCAAATCGTGTCATAGAACTGAGTCGTAAGAAGTCAGTATGAAGCTTTCTCCAGATTTTGTATGCACCAGAGGTGCAGGCATCACAGCAGAGCTTTAAGGCATAGATGTAATTTCTACTTATGTGGAAGGAGATTATGAAAGAAGCAGAAGAAAAGATGCGAGATTGAAAGGTAAGTAAGGCAAAGGTGAAGAAGATACGAGATACTCAAGTACAAAAGGTTGTGAATAGTCGCGACTTCAGATATAGCTTGGGGTTTAGTTTAAGTTACAAAGGAGACTCTAGTGAAAATTTTATAAATCTGTGATAGTTAACATTCGAGGATGAATGTTCTAAAGGGGGGAAGGATGTTACACCCCGTAAGTTTAACAACATTGATACCGTTAGATATTATGTTAATGTGGTATTTTCTTTTAAGTGGAGTATTTTAGTAAAAATTTTATAAGTATAATTTTGGATAGTTACCATTATTACTATTTTCGAATATGATAAATTATACACATAATATGAGAGTTTATGAGATTTTCTTTATTGTAAAGATATAAATTATTTTCTCACAAGAAAAGAAGATTATCTTTTTACAATTTTAAGAATTAAGCGTACGAAAAATTTTCTCTTTGTATGAGATTAGAAAAATTAGAAGTTGAGAAAATATATATATTTTTTCACACGGGTATTTTAATGAAATAATAGTGTATGTATTTATTTTATATGGTACCACCTGACCATGATAGTAGGGTACATAAAGTGTGTTAAAAGTGGGTAGTATTTTCAGTAATTTGAGATAATTCTTAATTATGTATATAATGGGTTAATTATTAATTTTTTTAATAAAAAATTAGCTAATTAATTACTATTGTTGGATAAGCTTAACCCTCCCTTAACGTGGCAGCCCCTCCAATTCAAAAATTGATGACTCTTAATGCAATGGTAAGGGTGACTAGGTTTATAACAAAGCAACCCTCCTTGTGGTTCATCTTAAGTTTACCCGTCTTTTGGTCTCCATTTAATCTTATAAGTCAATTTACTTTGTGTCACCTCATGACAGATGTTAGTCCACAGAATCTTAAGTGAAAACATTATGTGCAGCCTGCTTTCAGTTCTTGGATCTTCTCTTATTTGAGATACAATAACTCATCTAATTGAGCTGCTATGAAGCCTTCCTAAATTCATAAGGATTAGGAGAAAAAAGGGTTGGGTGATTGAACAGTTACCAATTAGTTTCACCAGTAACTCTCTCTTTCTATCCTCTATCTTGCATTATTCTGTTCGTCATGTCCGTGCATAATCATAATTGCCATTTAAATACAGATTAGGTGCTGTATAACGAAAAACATAGCAGCCTGGATATTTATCTTATTGCAGTTTCGCTTGCTAAGTGGTTTAGGCAGCTGTACCATCCCTCAATTTGTGTTTAATTTTGAGCATGTTTTTAAGAATTCCCTACTTCGATCCGCCGTTACATGCTTTGTCGCGTTTGACGTGTGTTGGAGGAATTGTCAAGAGAATCGGCTCAGGTATGTTAAGGCTATTCCTTCATTCTTTTGGCATGATCCAATTAACGATACGTAAACGTAATGTTATTCCATAAATGGTTCTACTCTTAGCAATTAAGGATGTCTATGTTATTCATTCCGGTAAAATTATATTAAAACATGTCTAAGTATGTATCTAGTTCCCTATTGAGGTATTATGATAGAGATGCTAATGTTTATAATATAGTGATAGATGCATCTTCATGCATTTATCACCGTGTTACGGCTGGTTGGGAAATCATGCATTTACCACCGCGCTATGGCCGGTCGGGCAGTTACCACCGGATGGGCAGTTAAGTATCATTATTTACCACCGGTTGGGTAGTCATGCATATTCATTTACCACCGTGCTACGGCCGGTCAGGCAGTTGCCACCAGTTGGGCAGTTATGTATCATTATTTAATGCCGGTTGGGCAGACATGCATATTCATTTACCACCGAGCTACGACCTGTCGGGCAGTCATGCATTTACCACCGAGTTACGGCCGGTTGGACAGTTACATATTTACCACCGCGCTACGGCCCGTCGAGCAGTTACATATTTATCACCGCGCTACGGCCGGTCGGGCAGTTACTACTGATCAGTTGGGCAGTCATGCATCATACGATATGTATAATTGAAATAGTCTCAAAGAGAAACATTATATATGTAAGTACAATAAGTATGCATATATGGTGGCACTTCAGAGATTCAGGTTGACTCTTATATGTCTTTAATTAATATTGACTTACTGTTATGTTTCAGTTCCGCCTTCATACTCAGTACATTATTCGTACTGACGTCCTTTTGTTGGGGATGCTACATTCATGCCTGCAGGTATCGATAATCAGTTTGACGAGCCCTTATAGTAGACGAGATTGGCTTCAGCGAAGGATCGGTAAGATTTCACCTCATTCGGAGTGCAGCCGAGTCTATGAGTCATCGTGTCAGCATTTTGCTATAGACTTATGGGTAGGCCGGTACCCTGTCCCATTTGATGTAAAATAATCTTAGAGACTTTATAGATAGAGGTTCATTTTGTACTGTATGTCAGAGGCCTTGACAGCCCATATGTATTCATGTTTTAAGAAAAATGATTCAGTAATACAGTGTTGCCCACTTACACTTGTACATTATGAGTTGTGGCCATATTGGCCCATAATAGTTATAAAAGGAATGAGCTTAGCCAACTCGACCTATGTATATTCTAGTTTTGGTCGAATGATCATGAGTTACAGAGTGGTTTGCTCGGGCCAGCTCGGCACCGGGTGCCAGCCACGCTTCCCCAGATTTGGGGCGTGACAGAGGTAACACTGAAACCACCGAAATGACGAGGCCTCTTATCAGACACCGACCCCCTCTTCTGACTACGAACCATCTCGATCCGTCTAGCAATATCTACGGCCCCCTGAAAAGAAATATCTTCTCCGGTCTCCTTAGCCATCTGTAGCCTGATAGTGAATGTGAGACCATCAATGAATCTCTCCACTCTCTCCCTCTCGATAGGAAGCAAGATAATGGCATGGCGATTTAGGTCCACAAATCGAGTCTCATATTGGGTAACAGTCATACTACCATGTTGAAGACGCTCAAACTGCCTGAGTAATCCTCTCTCAGAGTGATAGGAATGCACTTCTCTAGAAATAGTTGTGAAAACTGATCCCAGATAAGTGCAGGCGAACCAGCTGGTCTAGTTAATATATAATATCTCCACAATCTCTTGACGATACCAGTCATCTGAAACACTGCAAAGTCGACCTCATTAGTCTCAGCTATACCCATGTTGTGCAGCACCTCGTGGCAACGGTCCAGGTAATCATGTGGGTCCTTAGAAGGTGCGCCACTGAAATGAACAGGGAAGAGCTTGGTACACTTATCTAACCTCAATAGGGCCTCGAAAAACATAGCAGGCCTATAAACGGTCTGTGCCGCAACAACCGGCTGAACCACCCCAACTGGCTGGGCTGCTGGAGTCTGATTTAGGGGAGACGCCTGCTAGGGGTGTGAGTAGCGGGAGCTTGTGCTCCTCCCCCAACCTGAGAGACGGTTGGTGCTAATGAAAATGCACCGGTCTGAGCCACACTCTCTATAAGGCCCACCAAGCAGCGAGAGCGCCCTGAAGCACTGGAGTGGCTATGAATCCCTCCGGGACCTGAGCTGGTCCGACGGGCACGATCTGAGCTGGGACCTCCTCCGCGTGATCAATCTGAGGCTCCACTGTAGGTGCTGCTGCCCGAGCTCTAGGCTGAGCTCAGCCTCAGCCTCAGCCTCTAACTCGACCTCGGCCTTAGCCTCTGCCCCTAGTAGTAGCTGGCATATGAGGCTCCAGCTCCTGTACGACTGTAGATGTTGTGCGTGTTCTCGCCATCTGCGAGAGAACAAGAATATAATGCTTCAATCATCAATGATAGAATAAAATCACATGATAGAGAAGGAAAGAAGTGAATTTTTTTCCTAAACTCCATAGACTCTGGAAGATAAGTATAGACATCTCCGTATCGATCCTCCAGATTCTACTAAGCTTGCTCATGACTCGTGAGACCTAGGCTACCTAGTGCTCTGATACCAACTTGTCATGACCGGAAATTCCAACCTCGGGGTCGTGATGGCGCCTAACATTCACTTTCTAGGCAAGCGGACGTGAGATAATTAAATAACCAAATTTTAACAGTTTAAACACTGATGATATACAACGAGAAATAGAAACCCAATACAGTATAGTACTAACATAAATCATGTAATAATATACACTCCCAAAGATCCGGAGTCACGAGTACACGAGCAACTAGAAGTTCTACAAAGAGAGTCTGAAATAAATACAACTGTTTCGAAGGAAATGAACAGTAAAAGAGGGAAGAGGAAGGGGACTTCAAGGTCTGCGGACGCTAGCAGATCTACCTCAAGTCTCCGAATACAATGATCCGAGCTGACGTACCTCACACACCGCTAGGACCAATATTAGAATCTGCACAACAAGTGCAGAAGTATAGTGTGAGTACAACCAACCCAATATATTCCGTAAGTGTCGAGCCTAACCTTGACAAGGTAGTGACGAGGCTATGATAGGACACCTACATAAATAAGCCTGTACAAGTATATATACGAAGCAGTAGCAATGACATAGAATAAAAACATACAAACCGATAGGGGGCACACAAAAGGGGAAAGATATGATAACTACGACAGGTATGGAATCACGCAATAGTCAAATAGATCTTGAACCAATGAACTCAGATAACCAATGATATAAACATGGCACGGAATCACCCTTCGTGCTTTTACTCTTGTCCTTACCATAAAATGATGCTATAAGTAAAAATAAAATGGTACGACATCATCCTTCGTGCTTTTACTCTCAACCTCACCATGTAACAAGGAATAAATGAGATGAATGGCATGACATTACCTTTCATGCTTTTACTCTCTTCCTCACCATATAATAATGAATAAATGAGATAAATGGCACGACATCACCCTTCGTGCTTTTACTCTCTAAATCACTCTGTATTAATCAATAAATAAGATAAATGCAATGGTCCGGCATCACCCTTCGGGCTTTTACACTCTTCGTTACTATGAAATGAAGATAATATTAATTCGGGAAAATAAATAATGCGGAGAATGTACTTAACGCCAAATATGATGCCAAGATACCAAACTTCCACTTCCAAAATGCTCAACAATCACGAAATAAGTAATAATTACGGAAGGAATGATTAAAGAAGTAAAAATCTAACCTAAGCATAGATATCATAATTACAAATGCAATAAAACACAAGGAAACAAGTTCCACCCGCATGCTTTAACCCAACAACAACACATAAGTACTCGTCACCTCATATATACATTGTACCCACATATTAAACACGTAGAAAATAGGCAAAAAAGTCCTAATACCTTAAGTCAAGGTTAACCACGATACTTACCTCGCTCGACAATCAAATCAAAGCACAACTGAGGCCTTTCCTCTAAAATTCGACTCCAAACCAATCGAATATAACCAAATATCATTCAAACAATTCAAAATAAGCTTTAGAAACTACCTATGAGTGAAAAAGATTTAATCTTTAATAATTTTGGAAAAATGTCAACAAAAGTCAACCCCGAGACTGCTTGGTCAAAATTCGAGATTCGGACCAAACCTCCGAGCCCGATTATGTGATTAGTTTCGAAATCCGACCTCAATTTGAGGTCTAAATTTTAATTTAACAAAAATTCTCAATTTTACCCAAATCCCTAATTTTCTACAATGAAAGAGCATAGATTAAGGTTAGGAGTCAATGGGTGTTGATGGAAATGGATGAAAATGAGTTAAAATATACTACCTATGAAGTGGGGATGAAATTCTTCTACAAAATCTCCTCTAGGCCGAGCTCTAATTGGAAATGGTGAAAAATGAAGAAAATCTCGATTTTTAGAAGTTTAAAAGATTGGGCGTCAGGTGTTCATCGCACTGACGCAATCACGAAGCAGCAGCGGCCAAAGGCCTTCGCGTTTACGAGCTACTCTTCGTGTTCGCGAAGGCTTACTCCTACCTGCCCTCGCATTCGCGGTCCTTATGTCTCGTTCGTGAAGAGTAACAGCTAGATCCCCTCCCAGGCCCCATAACCCTACGTGTTCGTGAGACGCTGGTCGCGTTCGCAAAGGGTAAACCCCCAGTGCTCCGCATTTGCAACCAGGCTATCGCGTTCGCGATGAAGGAATCCTCCCCAGTCCTAGTTAACCTTCGCGATCCCGAGAATAGCTTCGCGATCACGAAGAAGAATGCACAAGATATCAGAAATCTAAGAAACCAGCAATTGCCTAAGTCCAAAATCACTCCATAGCCTATCCGAAACTCACCCGAGCACCCTCGCGCTCCAAACCAAACATGCACACATGTGTAATAGCATCATTCGAACTCGCTCGCACAATCGAAACACCAAAATAACACCTAGAACTACGAATAGGACACCAAAACAAATCAAATTTTCAAAGAAACTTAAGAACTTTCAATTTAACAACCGGACGTCCGAATAACGTCAAATCAATTCCGTTTTGCACCAAATTTTACAGTCAAACCATAAATTGCGAAATGAACCTATACCAAGTTCTGGAACCGAAATTCGAATCTGGTAGCAACAAAGTGAATATACGGTCAAACTTAGGAATTCTTTAAACTTTCGAATTACTAGTTTTCAACAAATCACGTTAAATCAAGTTAGGGACTTTCGAATTTGATTCCGGGCACATGCCCAAGTCCCAAATCACGATACGAACTCACCGGGACCGTCAAAATACTGATCCGGGTCCGTTTATATAAAATATTGACCGTAGTCAACTCAAATTATTTTTAAAGTTAAAATTCACATTTTCTTCAATGTTTCACATAAATATTTTTTGAAAAAAGACACTAACTGTGCACGCAAATCGAGAAAGCATAAACGGAGCTATTCGAGGTCTCCGAACATAGAAATGAAGGTTAAAAACTAAAAATGACCTATCGGGTCACCACAAACATCTATGGGCTATAAAACTTATTGAGCTATTCAAAAATTCTAAATCAAAGCTTGAAATAATATTTTAAAAGGGCTATGAAAGATTTAAGAAATATTTATAAATTACACTATAATAAATATGTTTATAAATAAAATATTTGGTTTGGTTTCAGTTTGACCTTTTTAGTTAAAATCAAACCAAACCAATTATCGTTGAATTTGTTTTCCTTCAATATCAAACCTAGTCAAACCGAATCGCTAATCGAAGTTTTTGCTGATTTAACTCGAATAATCGATTTGGTGCGATTTGTCGGTTTACTTCGTACAACCCTAAATAAAAGTAATAAAATTTCCACACTCCGCACAGAATGACAGGAAGAGGGTTCTGGGATACCGTAGTTCATGTCATGGTTAATTAAAATGTATGTTGCTATAGCCTAGTTCATGTCATCGATTAATTAAAAAAATATATGTTTGCTAGTATTCAAGGATGTAATCTAACAGTTGATGAAGGTGAAAATTATAAGAAAAGTAGAGACGACAAATATAAGGTGATTTCTCCTATCTTGAAGAAAGTTACGGTAGGTTGATAATTAGCGTAAAATTAATTTAAATTATGATGAATTCTCACATTACATAATTGTGGTGGTAAAATACTGGTTTACCAGAACTGGTAATACACGTGGATGTAATGGTAAAAGCAAAATTATATTGCGATATTTAGGGCTACGTGTGACCCAAAATTATTTGTGCTTGGTCCATTTTTTGTGCCAGCAGACAGCAACAATTGGTATTGAACAAAATCAGCATTACTTACAATCATGAAAGCCAAAATGGTAGAACAAGATAAAATCCACGCACTAACATTTTCCATTTCCAATCACGTCTCTCGTGTCAACTTTTTACACACTCACACATACTCTTTTGTTTGCTAGTTTTCGGTTCAATTTGTTCAATCTACTCGAGATATGAAACAGACACATCGATGATGACGGTTCAACTTGAGAATCCAATCCAATATTTTGTAACTATGAAAGAATTTGAGTATTCTATCCAATATTTTGCTTATAACATCTCATGTGACTCACTAAAATCACCCCTCCAAGTAAATGGAAGTTTTACCTAGTTATACTATATTAAAAACTTATTTACTTCTATTAGAGAGGTTTTAACTTAATTACAATCTGATATATAATTTATCAATCATATACAAAATAGTATTAAATTAGTATTCCTTGCGTTGCACCCGATTCTATACAGAAATAAAACACAACATATGGTACTCTACAAGGTTGATTAGAGTTATGGTGTTGCCACCTACTAATTAAAGTGTATTAGAACACCTAAAGCAATATTATGTTAAACTCCGATTAGGGGAGACATGACCCAAATCCCACCGTAGGGATCGTGATGACACCTAATCTCTCAAACTAAGTAAGTCGATCACTTATAAATATGTAATTAAATAAAATATGATAAAATAAAGCAGAGTATAACATACATGCGGAAATAGAGGTAACACAAGCCAACAACAACAACAACAATCCAGTAGAATCCCATTAATGGGGTCTGGGGAGGGTAGTGTATACGCAGATCTTACCCCTACCCCGAAGGAGTAGAGAGGCTGTTTCCGAAAGACTCTCGACTCAAAAAAAAAAAAAAAAAAAAA
>AWOL01S0135247.1:44027-64250 GCA_000715115.1 Nicotiana otophora
AATAACTCAAAGAGAGACGTATTTAACAAAATTAAAAGAGAGATCGGGATTAGTCGCGTTCTCTGTTTATTTATATAACAGAGGAGTAGCTGCAAAACCCTAGGCCAAGGAGAAAATGGAGAATCGAAGCAAAGTAAAGCGAAGAAAGCAAAAGCCGAAGCCCAAATCTGCTCTGCTCTTTTGCCCAAATCTGGCGTGAGACCCAAAAGAAACAATGAGCCAAAGAGAAAAATTGGCGAAAGTGCGAAGATAAGATCAGGAACTGCAAGGAACGAAAAGGGGGAACTGGGAAGCTGCAATTTCCAGACGTTGGAGCTTTTAAACTATTGCTAGATTGGTTTTTGATACAGAGAACCTGCATCTGCCAAGTTTCTCAAGGAGGTGTCTGCCTGGCACCGATAAGAACAAGAAGAGCAAAAAAAACAGAAGCCAAACAAGATAACACAATACCAAATCCAAAAGACCGTTTCAAAATAGGTAAAAATCAATAAACAAAATTACGCAACAGCCGCTTTTAATAATTAAAAACCCGACAATAACGAATTTTCAAAAATTACAAAAAGATCTAAGCAGATCCATAAATAACCCGATCCATAGGAATTTAAACCGAAAGATGGAAAACGGATCTACAACGAAGAATAACGGAGCCAAACTAATTTCCCAAAACAAGAAAAATGAGAGAAATATGAACAAGATAAAGGTGGTTACCGACGGAATCAAAATGTAGAGGAGATGGAGAAAGACACCGATCACCGGCGGCTCTCCGACAAAAACTGTGGCGGAGACGATACCATCACCATGAGATGAGAGAGAGAAAAAATACAGAGAGAAAGAAGAACCTGATATTGATTCAGGTAACACAAGCCAAAGATGTGATAATCAAAAACATCTCCCTAGAACTATGTAGTATAGAGTCACAAGCTCTAACTGAATACATAAGAATATCTCAAAATACAATATTGTTCGGAATATAGAAATGACATTATCAATATAAGGATAGAACACCAAGGGACTGCGACGGTCAATGTTGCTCTACCTTGAATCCTCACGGTCAATAAGCTCTCACGGCCTAGATCCGCTGCCTCCAACACATGGATCTGTATAAAAATGTATAGAAGTATAGTATGAGTACACCACGACGGGTGCCCAGTAAGTATCAAGCCTAACCTCGGTAAAATAATGACGAGGTTCAAGTCATGTGATACTCACTAGTCAAAAACCTATGCAATATAATAATATCTGGCAACATAATAGATATAAGAAAAAACAATATCAACCATATCGTAGAGCATGTGATGACAACTCAATGTGGAAAACTCATTTAGTCAACAAATCATCAAAGAAGAGGGCCATGTAATTGCATGTAAAATTCAACTAACAACAAATTAAAAATACAAGACGAAAACGTTTGAGAAATATATGAAATCAAAATATCAGCCCCCTTTCAAAATATAAACAACATCAAGAAGGACATCCCCAAATCATCATATAACATCATCACCAATACCACCCTTATTTCGCCACATGCACATAATAATAAAATGCCTCCCTTATTTCGCCACTTGCGGATATCGCCAACCTTATTACGCGACAAGAACATCAACAGTGAAATACCACCCTCATACTCTACACAACATCAACAGTGAAATGCCACCCTTATACTTCACACAATAAAAATCAACCCGCACAATATATCCACATATGCCACAACATCACAAAATAATAATGTCACGATCCAAATCTCAACATGTCGTGATAGCGCCTATCACACTACTAGGCAAGCTGACAATCACAAATAACTACATATTTTTAATTGAAAATATGATGTAATAAGTTTAACAGTAAAACAAATCTCATAAATAACCGATAAGAATAACTGTGACTCAAATACAAAATCCCAAACATCCTCGTGTCACCGAGTACATGAGCTACTAAGTGCCAATCCAGTCTAAATCGCTAATACAACTGTCTGAAAGATAGAACAGTACCGAATAAAACTAAAAAGAAGGAGAGTCAAGGTCTGCTGCCGCCAAAGCAGCTACCTCAAATGTATCCTAGCAGATACTGCTCCGAATCTAGCAACCACAGGGTTCGGATGTACCTGGATCTGCACACGAAGTGCAGAGTGTAATATGAGTACAACCGACCCAATATACTAAATAAGCAACAAGACTATCCTTGGGCTGAAAATAGTGACGGGCTCAGAAAATTATAGTCCAAATCTAGATAATAACATTACATATAAAACAAGGAAAATGACAGTAATAACTCAATGTAATCCCATAATCAATTCGTACACAGTACAGAAACGTAAACATGCTTTCAAGTTTAACAGTTTAAGCTCAACACTGATAAAATATGCCAAGTATAACTGATATGAGGAATGTTACATATCTATGTCTACATGTCAAATGTGCATGTCACATGTAATGCATCACAGCGATAAACTCATGTACTCACACTCTCAGAGTACTCAATCTCACTATCTCGCACTCCCTACTCATCACTCTCAATCACTCAGCATTGTATGGTACCTGCGGTCACTGCTGGTATGTTAGACTCCGGAGGGACGGATCCTGCCCAAGAACTTTTAAAACCTGCTAAGCGTGCAACCCGATCTCATCATGAATTAATAAAACATGCTACGGTGTGCATTCCAATCCCATCATGAATCAATAAAAGATATTGCGCTGTGCAACTCGATTCCATCATGAATCAAGAAAATCTGCTGCGGCATGCAACCTGATCCCATAAATATCACTCACAATCCGTCCCTCGGGACCCAACTCAGTCATCATTCTCTCCAGTCTCTCGGGCTCATAATTCTAATGTTAGTCAGCTCAAATAATGATAACACAATAAATGATAACAGAGACTGAGTTATGATATGCAAATGATAAATGCGAATGAGTATATAATTGTAGTTTAAGCAAAACATTCAACAACAGATATGACCTTAGCGAGTCCCAATGGAATAAGCATATAGCCTAAACATGATTTCTAACATGGATCGCAGCTCA
This sequence comes from Nicotiana otophora, assembly GCA_000715115.1. Classification (NCBI taxonomy): domain Eukaryota; kingdom Viridiplantae; phylum Streptophyta; class Magnoliopsida; order Solanales; family Solanaceae; genus Nicotiana; species Nicotiana otophora. The sequence goes on from AWOL01S0135247.1 coordinate 47,048, forward strand.
ATAACTCTAACACGTAGGGATTACATGAATAACAATAAATTTTTATAACTACACGGTATCACATAATCAACTGAGTCACAATTACTGCGGTGCACTCCCACACGTCCGTCACCTAGCATGTGCGTCACCTCAACACCAACCATATAACACGAAATCCAAGGATTCGTACCCTCAGTACCAAGTTTAGAAGTGTTACTTGCCTCAAACCGCACAAATCCCTACTCTAACAAGCCCTTGCCTCACGAATTGTCTTTCGAATGACTCGAATATGTCCACAAACAACTTAATACAATCAATACAAGCTATAATAATTGACTCCATACGCTAAAGCTAAGTTCTTTAAACAAAGTCAAAAGTCAATCCTAAGCCCACCTCTCGGAACTAGACAAAATTTATAAAATCCGAACACTAATTCAATAATGAGTCCAACCATACCAAAATTATCCAATTCCGACCACAAATCGACCTTCAAATATCTAAATCTCACTCTCAAATCCCTAGTCCAAAGTTCCCAAAATTTCACCTCAAAAACACATAATGTAGGTGGAAAATTCAATAGGTATTCAATATTAATGAATAAAAATGATCAAAAGTTGCTTACCTCTTGAATTCTAGTGAAACCCCGCTCAAATATCGCCACTAGCCGAGCTTGCAAAGTCCACAAATGAAGAAAACTCGGAACCTTTTCGCATTATAACAGTGCCAGCACTTACGCACATGCGGTCCATGATCCGCTTCTGCGGTTAAAGTTCCGCACCTGGGGAACTCACTTAAGTTCCGCCACTCCGCTTCTGTGCCCTGAAGACCGCACATGCGGCATTGCACCTACGCGTGCGCAAGACATCTGCGGACGCACTTCTGCGCACTAATGTCCGTTTCTGGGGAAACACCTGACCCCCTTCAAGTCTCGCTCAGCCCTCAAGTCTCACTCAGTTCCGCTTCTGCGATCTCCCTTCCACAGAAGCGACTCCGCTTCTGTGGATCTCCTCTCGCATCTGCGATCCAACAGCCCCTAAATCACCTTCGTATCTGGGCATTGCCAGCGGCACTTATGGCTACGCTCCTACGGCCCATTTCACGCAGGTGCAGTTGCACCACACCTGATTATACCAGTACTTTCACAAGTCCAAAATTCAATTCGGTTTCAATCCGAATCACACCTGAGGCCCCCGAGACCCAATCCAAACATACCAACAAGTCCTAAAACATGATACGAACTTAGTCGAGGCCTCAAATAACATCAAACTACATCAAAAATATGAATCGCACCGCAATTCAAGCCTAATGAAACTAATGGATTTCTAACTTCTACAATCGATGTCGACACCTATCAAACCAAATCTGATTGACCTTAAATTTTGCACACAAGTCATAAATGACACACCATACCTACTCTAACTTCTGGAACAAAAATTCGAGCCCGGTAACAAAAAAGTCAATTCTCGGTCAAACTTCTCAACTTTTGAAATCTTCAACTTTCCAACTTTTGCCAGTTCAAGCCAAAAAGGCCCACAGACCTCCAAATCAATATCCAAACGCACTCCTAAGTTTGAAATCACCATATGGAGCTAGCAGAATCATCAAAACTTCATTCCGGAGTCATTTACATGTAAGTCAACATCTTGTCAACTATTTCAACTTAGGCTTCCAACCTTGGGGCTAAGTGTCCCAATTCATTCCAAAACATCCCCGGAATGAAATCAACCACCCCGAAAGTCACATATCAACAAACAAACACAGAATAAGCAATAAATGGGAGAACGGGACTATAATACTCAAAACGACCGGTGGGATTGTAACATTCTCCCCCTCCTAAATAAATGTTCTTCCTCGAACGTGTCTAGAATCCTACCTGGAGCCTCACATAGGTGTGGATAGCTGCTCTGCATCTACCGCTCGGTCTCCCAAGTAGCCTTCTTGATTGGATGACCTCTCCACTGCACTTTCACTGAAGCTATATTCTTTGATCTCAAGTTTCGAACCGGTCGATCCAAAATGGCCACTGGCTCCACATCATAAGTCAAAACCCCATCTAATTGAACCGTGCTGAAGTCCAAAACATGAGATGGATTGCTGAAATACTTCTAGATCTTGAAAACATGAAACACTGGGTGAACACTCGATAGACTAGGTGGCAATGCAGGCTTGTAAGCCACCTCTCCAATCATCTCAAGCACCTTAAAAGGGCCAATATACCAAGGGCTCAACTTGCATTTCTTCTCGAACATCATAACATCCTTCATGGGCAAAACTCTAAGCAATACCTTCTCCCCAACCATGTAGGCAACATCACGAACCTTCCTATCAGCTTAACACTTTTGTCTAAATTATGTCGTGCGAAGCCGATCCTGAATCAACTTAACCTTTTACAAAGCATCTTGAACCAAGTTAGTACCCAATAATCTAGCCACACCCGGCTCAAACCAACCAGAGACCGACACCACCTCCTATACAAGGCCTCATACGGAGCCATCTGAATATTTGAAAAAAAACTATGTAAGTGGTAGAAACTGACCGTAGCATATCCTCCAATATCTGAATGGTGCACTTGGACTGTCCGTCCGTCTGGGGGTGGAATGTTGTACTCAACGTAACCCATGTGCCTAACTCTCATTGCACTGCTCTCCAAATCTGTGATGTGAATTGCATGCCTCAATCTGAAATAATGGACACCAGCACACAGTGAAGGCGAACAATCTCACGGATATAGATCTCAGCCAATCACTTTGAAGAATAGGTAGTCCCAACTAGGATGAAATGCGCGGACTTAGTCAATCGGTCCACAATCACCCAAATAGTATCAAACTTCTTCAATGTCCGTAGGAACCAACTACGAACTCCATGGTAATACGCTCCCATTTCCAGTCAGGAATCTCAAACCTCTGAAGCAAACCGCCCTACCTCTAATGCGCGTACTTCACCTGCTGACAATTCAAGCACTAAGCTACAAACTCCACTATATCCGTCTTCATTCTTCTCCACCAATAGTGCTTCCTTAATTCCTGATACATCTTTGTGACACCCGGATGAATGGAATACCGCGAACTCTAGGCCTCGTCAAGAATCAACTCACGTAACCCATCTACATTGCGCACACAAATCCGACCCTGCATTCGTAACACCCCATTATCTCCAATAGAAACCTCCTTTGAATCACTGTGCTGAACTGTGTCCTTAAGAACAAGCAAATGGGAGTGGTCATACTAACACTCTCTGATGCAATCATATAAAGAAGACCGAGAAACCATGCAAGCTAGAACCTTACTAGGCTTCGAAACATCTAACCTCACGAACTGATTGACCAAGGCCTGAATATCTTATGCAAGTGGTCTTTCACCAATAGGAATATATGCAAGGCTACCCATGCTCACCACCCTTTTACTCAAGGCATCGGCCACTACATTGGCCTTCCCAGGATTATACAAAATGGTAATATCATAGTCATTTAATAGCTCCAACCATCTCTGCTACCTCAAATTTAGATCATTTCGCTTGAACAAGTGCTGAAGACTCTGATTATTTGTAAATACCTCACAAGACGCACCGTAGAGATAATGCCTCCAAATCTTCAATGCATGAACGATGGCTGCCAACTCCAAATTATGAACGGGGTAGTTCTTCTCATGAGTCTTCAACTGGCGTGAAGTATAAGAAATCACTCTACCTTCCTACATCAAGACACACCCAATACCAATCCGAGAAGCATCACAATACACTGTATAAGAACCCAATGCTGAAGGAAAAATTAGAACTGGAGCTGTGGTCAAGGCAGTCTTGAGCTTCTGAAAGCTCTCCTCACACTCCTCAGACCACCTGAATGGAGCACATTTCTGGGTAAACCTAGTCAAAGGCACTACAATGGATGAGAAACCCTCCATGAAACGACAATAATATTCGGCCAAGCCAAGAAAACTCCGAATCTCAGTAGCTGAAGACGGTTTGGGCCAACTCTGAACAGACTCAATCTTCTTCGGATCCACCTTGATCCCCTCGCTGGACACCAAGTGCCCCAAGAACGCCACCGAACTGAGCCAAAACACACACTTGGAGAACTTAACATACAGTTTATCCTCCCTCAATGTCTATAGTGTTACACCCCATGTTTTTATACGTGAAAGTATGTCGTAAGTCAATTGATGTAAGCTAAAAAAGGATGGAATCTTTCTACAAGGCTAAGGAAGGTTTATCGAAGTGTTAAGTAAGTAAGGATGAATGAGACTTGTTAATCATGCTTTAAATGAGTGTAAAATCATAATATGACTATATATAATATTTGGATATAAAATATAAAGTTTGGGAAAAATCGGATTTAACTTACGGAAATAATCGAGTTAAGAATTGCCTTGTAACGAGCCGTTTTGAGAAATTAAATTCGTAAACATTATGATATAATTTTGGGACATAGGTCATACCACTATTAAGGTATTGGAACCTAGTTTCCAATGGCTAAACCATTTATTTATACGATATCGGAGTAGAGAAATATGGATTTTTAAATTAGGGTCGCCAAGTTACGTCGCCGCAGTTCGGAGAAACTTACAGGTTTATAGGCGAGGTTGCGAGGTAGTTTTATCCCAATATATTGAGAGTTACAGGGAGATCTTTATATGTAATGAAACTACCATATGTCTAGTTTATAACTCTGAAAACCGTTTGTCAATACGATATCGGAGTAGAGAGATACAAATGTCCGAAGATGCACTGCTTAAGCTTCCAAGCAGGCAGCTTACCCACCTGCTTGGAGAATTGAGGCGGTGGGCTTATAAGTGGTGTTATCCCCTTATATCTCATCAAAAATAAATAAAATAGTTACCAAATCACTCTCAAGCTCTCCAAAAAATGGTCCAATAAATTCAATGCAAGATTAACATCCCTTTCACGAAATCAAGAAGCGATAACATTAGAACGATCCCTACGACATAAGTATCATTATACCGCCTCTCTTTTTCTTTGTAGTTTGATTTTTGGAAGGTACTTCATGGTTAAGAAAACACCTACTTTCTGTATTATAGCTTTTAAATATCAAGGAAGGTTGATAAATTCGTTTCCTAATAGTTAGAACTCACGGGACGGTGATCAGAAGCCGTGAGTTTGATTTATTTCACTTTTAGTGGACTATTTTGTAGTGCACTCATGTTGGCCTATTGTGCTGCTGATTTATAGAGTTTGGAAGGATAAAAGGGCGTGGAGAAATGCCACATGTGGTAGGGTAGTGGGCTGGTCGCTCATCGTTGAAATTTCAAGCTAATTGATAACTTGTTGATTGGGTGTGTTATGGTATATTGGGGTTTTTTGTTGGATTAAAGGTCCCGAATTGTAGTAGGCTGTTTCTGAGTTGTGGGTTGTATTGTATTTTTTTCTCGCTTATAGTAGGATTGAGGGAGCAGTAAAATCAGGGGAAATACTGGCCGTTTTATTTTAGAATCGAGTTATCGTTTGAGATATGTGATATACTAGTGCCATCTAAGTTGTACATGTATTTCTTTGTTATAGGGTTGGCGTGCTAGTTGTCATAAGCTTTTATCGAGTTGCATTGACGACTTGAGGTATGTTAAGGATATCCCTTCTTTCATTTTGGCATGATGCATATGATACAACGAAACGAGAAAAATGCGCAACTTTCATAAATGACTATATTCATAGAAGTAATAGAGGTGCCTATGTTCTTGATTCCCAATGTCCCTTATTATTATATATTCTGTTCATGGATCTTAGAAAAATACGTAGTTGATAAAGTTTATCCGAAGGCATATTGATCTCATGACATTTCGAGAGATCTTATAGACTTACTTCTTATGCATTGCATTCATTTATACATGTACATTGACCCATGACCAGATGGAATTATATACACATATATTATATGTATATGGGGTATAGGTAAAGGTTATGGCATTATATACGCATCACCACCTGATCAGCTGATATTCGTTGATTATTTCGCCCACAGTGGCCGAGATGATATGATGGGATGCCCTCAGAGGCTTAATGATGTTATGTACGCATATACCTTTGCATGGTATCACATTTATACACATATGCATGACACTATAAATGTCTCATGATTCATAGAGCTATTCAGACTTACAAGTTGAGTCTTTTACTTCATGTTTGTTTCATGTCTATTATATAATGCTTTTCATGCTTTACATACTCAGTACTTTATTTGTATTGTCGTCCCTTTTTTCCTGGGGACACTGCGTTTCATGCCCGCAGGTCCCGATAGACAGGTTGAGAGTCCTCCTAGTAGGCTATCAGCTCAGCGGAAGGTGTTGGTACACTCCACTTACTCCGGAGTTACTTATTTGGTCAGTATCCTTTGGACATGTATTTATTTGTATGGTGGGGCCCTATCCCCGCCTTTATGACGTTTATGTACTCTTAGAGGCTTGTAGACAGATGTCATGTATATAAAAGATTGTATGGCCTTGTCGGCTTATGCTCAGTGTATGAGTGATCATTTTAATCTTATAGGCCCGTATGTCATATGTATAAGTTTGTATTACATGTTGGGTCGTCCTATGTTGAGTATTCCCTTTTGTTTTGTTCTGGTTATCTTATGACACCACTTCTGGCCCATTTACCCATAATGGTATGATAAGAAATATATGTTCCGTTGGTACTCGATTGAGTAAGGCACCGGGTGCCCGTCGCGGCCCTACGATTTGGGTCGTGACAAAAGTGGTATTAGAGCAGTTCTGTCCTAGGGAGTCTACAAGCCGTGTCTAGTAGAGTCTTGTTTATGGGTGTGTTGTGCATCACATTTATAAGTAGGAGGCTACATGGCATTTAGTATTGTCATTCTTTATTCTTACTCTAGATTGTGTGGTAGAGCTTAGTTGTAAGAATTTAAACTCCAAAATTATACTTTATTCGTAATACAACGATACCTACATCTACAAAGATAGTTGGTAAGAGATTGAATGTAGCTGTGGAAGAGTTTAGTCATAGGAACTCGATTTTGCATCATGCTTATGATGAGTAAATGTGTGGTCTTCAGAAGATCATGTGTGTACTAAGACGTGTAAGCTTCTGGATAAGGAGTCCTAAGGCATGCATATCTATCCACCCATATGGTAAAAATCAATACGAGTATTAGAAGGAAGATACAAGTTGCAACAAGTAAATGAAGCAAGGTGAAGAAAGGTACGAGGTACCCAGTTAGTGAAGATTATCAGTATTTATAATTCAGGTAGAGAAATATAAGCCTTCTGAGTTACTATCAACAGTAACAGAGATATATACAATTGGCCACACACATCTCAGTTATGCCCTGTGGGAGCTAACAGATAAAGTTTAAGAGAAGGATGGGACATCAAGATCTAGCTGGGGTTAGAGTAACCCAAAATTGTGGATGGATTGTTATCATCAGATAACATTTCCGAAGATAGTGCAAATTTGGTAATATATCCCCTTGTGAGATACCCAGACGGTGAACTCTAGAATAATACAGTCAGATATGAATACTAGAATATCCAAAAATTTCAGAAAATAGGCAATGGGATCCTAGAAGGGATAAATATTTACCTTAGTATGACTCCAGCCCCTAGTAAAAAAAGGAGAATGTTAGGCATCCCGAAGAGCCAGTGAGATGAAGCAAGAGGAGCTAAATGTGAAAGAATGTTTTGTTGAAGTTTTCATAATAAAGTGATAGACAAAAATATTAGTCAGAGAATAAGAAGAGAGTAAATGAAGCATTATGAGTAAGATGTGATAAATGGGTGATAACGGTAAATCAAAATATGACATGACAGAGTCTATAGTCAAGTGAAGAAAAAGACAAGAGATGACAGGCCTTGAGACAATAAAACTGTATAAGCCATAAAGTCATACCCTCACTTCGAGAAATGAGTTGGTGACTCGAATGTGATTACCGAAAGGAAAAGTTAGACCCCTGAGTAATGCAAATCAACATGGGCTAGTAACAAGATAAGCTGAACATGAATTAGGGACCGTGGTTTGATAATAATTGACATCGTGAGAATTTAAGAGATAGCATTCCAAGAATAATAGAATAGACAACAGAAGAATGGCCTTTAAAGTTCATTCAGGAAGACGCTTCCCTAAAGCAAGCACTGTGAGCAGAGTTAAGCTTAAACGACTAAGTGTTCCAGTTACACTAGGTGTCACCCTTGTGCATAAGGAATTTATTTATCCCTAATATAGAAGGGTTACCGTAAGGCGATTAAGGTTCATTGATGATGTGAAAAGAGGCCAAAGATGAAGAGATAAAATATCTATAGGTAGATCGTCGTAGCACTAAATCTTAGTACTCCCCTAAAGGAGGGAATATGGTGTGATATGGTATTAAGTCGGAGTTAAGTGGTTCAAGTAACTATGGAATGGTAAAGGAAGAATGTGGTAAAAAGGCAAAAGGGATGAGGTTGCATTTATTCAGATCCTACAGATATATCACGACTCCAGAAAATTATACAAGCACGACGCCGGGGAGAGGCACTAAGAGTTCCCAGCCAGGAGGTTATTGATAAATAAGTGGGAATGGACACTTGACACAGTAGGAGCCAGTGCAAGAGGTATGTTAAGACAAAGTAAATATCCCAAGAGAGATTACGTGGAAGATACATATGAGAATGGACCAATGAGTAGTTAGTAGTTGAATCAAGAAGAACCTAGTTATGGCTAGACAAGAGGATACAGACAAATTAGCATATCATGCAAGATAAACATAGTGAACCCCAACATAGTAAATTCAGTCTCATAGATATGACATCATGATCCTTGAGAAATATTCAGATAGGAGTTGGGGTAGATAAAGGCACCGTACAAGTGTTACGGAAATAAAACAGAGTTCCAATAGGGAGAATATTTAAATTTCAGTTCAGAAGCTACCCTACGAGCAAAGTGGTGCGGAGGTAAGTAAATAAGGATAATTATAGGCGAGTAAGAACATTAAATATTCCGTTGGGATTATGACGTAATAAGCTCACAGCTTTACAAGAGTCAGAGGGTCTCCCCTAAGTACTACAACGAAAGAATAGTTGAGGAAATAAGGAAGAAGTCTTCAACCTAAGTACAGTGTGCTAAAGAGAAAATAATTTTGTAACAACAGTCTCACTACAACATTGTATGCACTCTATAAAAAAATGTGGCACCTATCATGGCTAATAAACGGGAAGTAAAAACCAAAATTGATATTTGAGATCATTTGAGTTACAAGAAATTCCAGTATTCGGGGGAACTAAGAAAAGACAAGCATTAATGTAGCAAGTGGCAGAACGACCAGGAAAAGTAATTTCTTATGTTTAAAGGCATCTGAGAAGGCACGAAAGGAAATATATGGTGCTAGCAAGTTAATGAAATATTGCGAGTAGTATATATAGATATATGGAGGTCGCAAGTTAAAGTATGGTAGAGTGACAATGTGTTAGGTAGATAGGAGTAAGGATAAGAAAAGGTGGGTGAGATGGTGATAAGAATAGGGAAGGCCTCGGGAGTAAGCCAATCAAAACAAGAGAGCTAATGGTTTCCGTAAGTTATAGAAAGCTCGGTACAGCCTGAACAACAATTATGGGATTGGAGGAATTCTGATCATAAGTCGTAGTGTGAGAAAGAGTCATGAAGGGGAGAATGCCCTGACCTTTGGATTTACTCTTAGAACAGTTGCCTAGATGGCAAGGAGAGTAATAAAGTATTTGTAAGAGCTATAGGTTATCAGAATGATAAGCACATCAGTCAACATTCGAGGACGAATTTTTCAAATGGGGGAATGATGTTACACCCCATATTTTCGTATGTAAAAGTACGTCGTAAGTCAATTGATGTAAGCTCAAAAAGAATAAAATCCTTCTACAAGGCTAAGGAAGGTTTATTGAAGTGTTAAGTAAGTTAGGATGAATGAGACTTGTTAATCATGATTTAAATGAGTGTAAAGTCATAATATGACTAGATATGATGTTTGGATATAAAATATAAAGTTTGGGACAAAATCGGATTAAACTTACGGAAATAATCGAGTTAGGAATTGCCTTGTAACGAGCCGTTTTGAGAAATTAAATTCGTAAACATTATGATATATTTTTGGGACATAGCCCATACCAAAATGAAGGTATTGGAACCTACGTTCCATGTTTCCAAACCATTTATTCTTACGACATCGGGGTAGAGAAATATAGAATTTTAAAGTAGGGTCGCCAAGTCACGTCGCTGCACTTCGGAGAAACTGGCAGGTTTATAGGCCAGGTTGCGAGGCAGTTTTCTCCCAATCTATTGAGAGTTACAAAGAGATCTTTATATGGAATTAAATTCCCATGTATCTAATTTCTAATGCTAAAAACTGTTTGTCAATACAATATCGGAGTAGAGAGATACAAGTGTCCGAAGATGCACTGCTCAAGCTGCCTAACAGGCCGCTTAGCCACCTGCTTGGAGAATTGAGGCGGTGGTCTTATAAGTGGTCTTATCCCCTTATATATCATCACAATACAGAGAATACATACAAAAACACTCTCAAGCTCTCCAAGAACTGGTCCAAGAAATTCCAAGCAAGATCAACATCCCTTTCACGAAATCAAGAAGCGATAACACTAGAACGATCCCTACGACGTAAGTATCATTATACCGCCTCTCTTTTTCTTTGTAATTTGAGTTTTGTAAGGTACTTCATGGTTAATTAAACACCACATTCTGTATTTAAGCTTTTAAATAACAAGTAAGGTTGATAAATTCGTTTCCTAATAGCTAGAACTCACACGACGATGATAGGAAGCCGTGAGTTCGATTTATTTCACTGTTAGTGGACTGTTTTGTAGTCCACTTGTGTTGGCCTATTGTGCTGCTGATTTATGGATTTTGGAAGGATAAAAGGGCTTGGAGAAATTCCACATGTGGTAGGATAGTAGGCTGGTCGCTCGTCATTGAAATTTCAAGCTAATTGATATTTTGTTGATTGGGTGTCTTATGGTATATTGGGGGGTTTTGTTGTATTAAAGGTCCCGAATTGTAGTAGGTTGTTTTCGAGCTGTGGGTTGTATTGTATTGTTTTATCGCCTATAGTAGGCTTGCGGGAGCATTAAAATCAGGGGAAATGCTGCCCGTTTTATTTTAGAATCGAGTCATTGTTTGAGATACGTGATATACTAGCGTCATCTAAGTTGTACATGCATTTCTTTGTTATAGGGTTGGCACGCTAGTTATCATAAGCTTTTGTCGAGTTGCATTGACGACTTGAGGTATGTTAAGGCTATCCTTTCTTTCATTTTGACATGATCCATATGATTCAATGAAACGAGAAAAACGCGCAACTTTCATAAATGACTATATTCATAGAAGTAATAGAGGTGTCTATGTTCTTGATTCCCAATGTGCCTTATTATTATATATTCTGTTCATGGATCTTAGAAAAATATGTAGTTGATAAAGTTTATCCGAAGGCGTATTGAACTTATGACATTTCGAGAGATCTTATAGACTTACTTCTTATGCATTGCATTCATTTATACATGTATATTGACCCATGACCAGATGACATTATATACGCATATATTATATGTATATGGGGTATGTGGAAAGGTTATGGTGTTATATATACATCACCACCTGATCAGCTGGTATACATTGATGATTTCGCCCACAATGGCCGAGATGATATGATGGGATACCCTCAGAGGCTTGATGATGTTATGTACGCATATACCTATGCATGGTATGACATTTATACACATATGCATGATATTATAAATGTTTCATGATTCATAGAGCTATTAAGACTTATAAGTTGAGTCTTTTAGTCCATGTTTCTTTCATGTCTATTATATACTGCTTTTCATGCCCTACATACTCGGTACTTTATTTGTACTGACGTCCATTGTTTCCTGGGGACATTGCATTTTATGCCCGCAGGTCCCAATAGACAGGTTGACAGTTCTCTTAGTAGGCTATCAGCTCAGCGGAAGGTGTTAGTACACTCCACTTGCTCCGAGGTTACTTATTTGGTCAGTATGCTTTGGACATGTATTTATTGGTATGGCAAGGCCCTATCCCGCCTTTATGATATTTATGTACTCTTAGAGGCTTATAGACAGATGTCATATATATGAAAGATTGTATGGCCTTGTCGGCCTATGTTCAGTGTACGAGTGATCATTTTAATCTTATAGGCCCATATGTCATATGTATAAGTTTGTATTACATGTTGGGTCATCCTATGTCGAGTATTTCCTTTTGTTTTATTCTTGTTATTTTATGACGCCCCTTCTAGCCCATTTACCCATAATGGTATGATAAGAAATATATGTTTCGTTGGTACTCGATTGAGTAAGGCACCGGGTGCCCGTCGCGGCCCTGCGGTTTGGGTCGTGACATGTAGTACTATCCTCAGATGATGTGGATGCTCCTCCTGGCTACATGAGTACAACAGGATATCATCAATAAATACTATAACAAACGAATCAAGATATGGCTGCAATACACTATTCATTAGATGCATGAATGTTGCTGGGGCACTAGTTAACCCAAAAGACATCACAAAGAACTCGTAGTGACCATAGCTGGTCCTGAATGTTGTCTTCCGAATATCAGAGTCCCAAATCTCCAGCTGGTGATATCCAGGCCTCAAATGAATCTTAGAGAACACTCTAGCTCCCTGAAGCTTGTCAAATAAGTCATCAATGCGCGGCAAAGGATACTTGTTCTTAATTGTAAATTCGTTCAACTATCTATAGTCAGTGCACATCCGCATAGTACCATCCTTCTTCTTCAAAAACAGATATGGTGCACCCCAAGGCGACACACTGGGCCAAATGAACCCCTTATCAAGAAGCTCCTGAAGCTGCTCTTTCAATTCCTTCAACTCTGCTGGTACCATATGATACGGAGGAATAGAAATGGGCTGAGTGCCGACCCCAAGTCAATACCAAAATCAATGTCCCTGTCGGGGGGCATGCCCAACAGGTCTGCAGGAAACATACCAGAAAGTCTCGAACTACCGGAATAGAATCAATGGCAGGAGTATCAGCACCAACATCCCTCACAAAAGCTAAATATGAGAAACACCCCTTCCCAACCATCCATTGGGCCTTCAATTATGAAATCACCCTACTGGGAACATAGTCTAGAGAACCTATCCACTCGATTCTAGGTAACCCCGGCATCGCCGACGTCACGGTATTAGCATGACAATCTAGAATAGCATGACATGGGGACAACCAATCCATGTTCAGAATCACGTCGAAATCAACCATACTACGCAATAAGAGATCAAATCTCGTTTCCAATCCTCCGATGGTCACCACACACAATCGTTACACACGGTCCACAATAATAGAATCGTCCACCGGTGTAGATACATGAACATGCGAATCTAGGGACTCACGGGGCATATCAAAATAACGAGCAAAATATGATGATACATATGAATAAGTGGAACCAGGTTAAAAAAATATGGAAGCATCCATGTGGCATACTGAGACAATACCTGTGATCACTTTGTCTGAAGAAACAGCCTCTGGCCTAGCAGGGAAAGCAGAGCATCGAGCCTGACCACCACTATCACACCCCTTTTTCTCGCGAAAGAGGGTTTCAACGTGCGACGACTCTTTTAAATGGATATCAAGGAGTAAGTGTTGCCACCTAATGATTTTAGGGTGCGTTAGGGAACTTATTTGCTAATAACTCTATTTTAACTAGTCTGTGTCACAAAAGATCGGGTAAGGGCTCAAATTACCTCGAAGAGAAGGTATTAGGAACTCTTCGAGGTCCATAACTGTGGGTCCCAACCGAAATTTATACTATGTGGGATTATTGGATTATAATTGTCGTATGTGATCATGTAGGTTAAAGAAAGATAGGGAATCTAAATATCCAACTAAGATGTAAAAATAAGTATAAAGAAGATTGCACATATGAAGAAATAGTCTATACATCAATAGACGATTAGTACAAGTCCTTGGAGATTACAAGGTACAACCTAATTTGTTCTAAGTCCGAATAAACAAAGGTTCAAGTAGTAACCATATAGGTGGTTCTAAGATTTTTAGCCAAAAGGATCACCCCATGCAACATGAATAATACTCCGCAACTCCCTTAAGGTAGGGGTTGCTCATATTATTCAGCGAGCATAGACTATTATCTCCTTCTACCAGATTACAATGTTAAAGTTGTTAACCTAAAGAGCTCTAGTTCAATTTTAAATCACACCCTATGCATGAATTACTCGTCCCACGCCTACGGTCCAGGAGGCTTTGGATCTACTGGTTGGGTGGTTCTAGACTTCACTTAGGGTGCTCAAAAATGATAAAACTAGTCGCTCATTCAAAACAGATAAGACTACACATAATAGCAATTAAAGGCTCAAGTTAGCCTCCACACATAACAACAAAAAGCACGCGAATAGATTTTTAGATTATGCTGTAAGCGGTCATATGCAGGTTTAGAATTGAGACGCATTAAAGTCTTTTAAAATCTATAGGCATGGCTTCTACATTACTGCATGGTTTAATAAAATCGCATAGGCAGTACTGCTAGTTAGATTATCGAAGCTGCAGATTATAATCGTTATTAAAAGCCTATAGACATGATCTCTAAGTGACTCGCGCTTGGACAGTGAAACCATTGAAAACTCAGAATATGCGTCTTTGGTCCTATAGGCATGCTTTCTAAGCGAGTAGCGATATCCTATAGGCATGTTTTCTAAACAGTTAGTATTTGAACACGAATTCGTTTTACTAATTCCTATAGGCAAGTTTTCTATGTGGGCAGTGTGATAAGAACAAAAACAACGACTATTTAATTAATCAATTAAGGCCCTATAGACATGGTATCTAGATGAGTATCGATGGAAGAAAATCTTAATTACTTAACGCGATCCTATAGGCATGATATCTAACAATCACATAGCAATAGCACAAGTTGAGAAAATAAAAAAATGATGTTTAACTCCTATAGGCATGTTATCTAAAAGTGTATAGAGGTGAAGCATGCGAACAAGTGAAACACTTAGATTCTTATAGACGTGTTTTCTAACCGTGCATAAGAATAAGACATGTTGAGCAAGTAAAGCATTTAGGTCCCTATAGGCATACATTTTATAAGTGTATAGAAATAGAGCATGTCAAGCAAGATAGCAAACAAAGCATTTAGACCCTATAGACAGGTTTTCTACCCATTCATTCGAGAATTAGAGTACCCCTGCCCCCCGTTTTTACTATTTTCCCCATCATTTGTTATAACATGCCAAATAAATAATGCAAACAGAATAAAACAGTCACAAGCCCAATAGAACAACCATAAGCCTAACACAAAATAACCCAGTGATGTTCTGGCCCTTCAACAATCTTGCTCTCCAGACAACCAGCAGGCCCGAATCCCAAGCTCACAAAGACAACTAGAATGAACCTGAATCCAATACTTAGGACCAACAACACGTACGACCCAATAAACATGCCCGAACATGAAGACAATTTTCTTGATTACCCAGAAACCAACAACAAATGACATAAGTAATAGCCCACATAAACCTAATTATTCAAACAACTTCAGATATAGACACATACATCGGTGAATACTTAGGTGTTACAGCTAATGAAGAAACTGAACTTGTTAAACATGATATCCAGAGGTAAACAAGCACATGAACGAGGATAGAACAATTTTAATAGAAATTCTTAAAGAGATTTCAATAGATAGGGGTTTAAAACAAACATGGTGCAGAACTGATTCAATAAGAGTTCATACATATAAGGTTTAACAGGGGGTTTAAAGTAAGACATGCTTGATACTAGTCCTACAACCAAACCGAGATCCCTATAATGAAAGTCCAAAATAAAACAATCATATAAACACAGTTCCATGGGGTGACAAAATAACTAGCAACTATTCACCTAATTCCCAAGAAACCAGAGGTTCTGCAGGTTGATCACACATGACAAGTTTAGTTATGCATCCAGGATTGCCCAAAGGCATTAGACTCAAGTAAATTTAACACTAGCAGGCGGGGTTTCATCATGATTACAGAATTACAGTACGCATGGAACAATAATACTCTGTTGGGGTTCACAAAAGGTATAAGAAAAATAACTCTTGCTTGTCTAAATGTTTAGACAGTATTGGCATGAAAAGATTCATACGATAATGGATTAATTCTAAGAAAAGTTAACAGTTTGTACATGATTGCACCAATATATGAAATATAAGGAAGGCATGGTCATAGCTAATTGGCAATCAAACATGACTTCTTAAAAGCATGTAGACTAGCAGGCATAGTCCAAATCAACTTACAAATACCCACTTAGTTCAAACATGAGAGACTTAACACATTCAAATTCCAGGCAAACATCAATCTTCTCAAGAAGGCTCAAAAAATCTAAGGTGATACAGGGACTCATGGAAGATGAAACTATACAAAATTCAAGGTTAACATGAAAGTCAGGTAACACTTTAGAAGGCCAAAACCCATTCGAGTCAAATACACATAATGAGAGTCCAGTACATATGTTCAACCCTATCAAGTTTAATACTAGAGAACATGGAACAACAGAAAATCGTTAAGAAAATATAATTACAGTAAAGCATACAAGAATACAATACTGGGGGTTCACAAATAGCAAGGAAACTAAGTCATGCTTACTCAGGAAAGTTCATACAATATTGGTACACAAAACACACATGACATAGACAAACAGAAGGGAAATAGTTAAAATTGCAAGACTCAGGAACACTAACCAGTTGCAAATTAATGGGCAGGTAAAAGGAAAAATCGAGTGTCAATAGTAGTCCAGTCAGCAGTAATAGAGAAGGAACAACATGACTCCCAAATCCTAGTGCGTCAGAGTTCCCAAGGGTTTCAAGTGAACCCCGGGTAGTGCTCGCACTAAGAAAAGAACAACAATCGAATTCCGGTGGCCTTGGCTTTCAGCCGACCAAGGTCTCAAACATAGAATAGTAGAATGAGTGAGAGTGAGAGTAATACATGGTAAGAATCCATGAGTTGATCGAATTCGGAGGAGATTTGGAGCTGGCGGCTAGGGTTTGCGAAGAGAGAAAGGGGATAGAGAGAACACAGAGGCGGCTGGGTGGGGAAATGGGTCTCTAGGATTACTGGGGAGGGATATAAAGAAAGGGGTCGGATTAATTTGAGTCGTTGATCATTTGAGATCAACGACCAAGATCGAAATAGGAACGGGGCAAGTTAAGGCCGGGTCGCGGCCAGGTTAGATTGAAGAGGTCGTTTGGTTTCGGCTAAAAGATT
>AWOL01S0135270.1:0-10500 GCA_000715115.1 Nicotiana otophora
TCATCATTTACATCGCATCTTAATATATTCTGCATTATAATATATTGAAACAGCCAACCCGGTAGCGGGCTCAAGATCCCGGCTCAAAATGACCAACAAGCTCAAAATTTCGAATCATTCAAATCAGGCCGCAAAATTCAATCCATCATGAGTGACCAATCTTCGGTCTCGCCGTATCATCACAATACGATACTGGGGCAATTCCTGTGAGTGCCGCTTTCCCAAAGCCCCAACTCCAGAACTACATGAGGTTTGTTCCTTGTTAAGTCCGTGATATGTAAGCAATTCAAAGCCATAATTCGGTCTAATATTCCTAAATCTTTCCAGATGTTTCCTCTGCCCCATCCTGCAATTCATCATCCTCATTTTCTGCATTACCTACCTAAAAGTCGGGACAAAATTTGCTTTGGTTCAATTTCTTTGCCTGAAAACTCTTTCATCGTCTCCGGTCAAAGAGGGGCAGTTGTTGTCGGCCAATTTTGTCCCTCCTTTTTTAAAATTAATTTATTCACGCTTAACAATTTACAATAAATGCTTTAAAGGGATTTTTAGCAATGAATGTCTATTTTTATAAATTAATTAAGTATTAATTTAATAATTAATTACATATTACTAATATTATGTAATTACAAATACATTTACTATTTAAAATAACTTTTGTATTTACATTACATAGGTTTTATAATTTGACAAAATTACTCCTTAAATTCCAAAATTATATTTCTTTATTAATATTTTAAAATTAGTGCTGCAATTTGAAACACGTGTCATTTATAGATAATTAAAATAATTAGTAATATATAGTAATTACAATTTCATCACATTTTATTGAAATTGTTAAGTTTATTTATATTGATTTTAAAATGGATTTTAAAACTAAAAGGCTACAATTGCAATTCCTCAACCAAGCACAAAGTGGCTATTCTTTAAATTAAGTTTGGCCCATATACCAGGCCCAAGTCGGAACAATCCAGTCCAAACACCCATCCTCTTCCAACTTGGCAATCCTTACCATTATCCCTCAACCAATCACGACATGACACGTCAACCGTTGATCCCACTCACAAAACAAACACAAGCGATCTGAATGGTTGATTCAAACCATTAAAGGTCACAGATTATTCTCTATTTTTCGTTTAAATATCATCCCACTATCAGAATTATCTCAACCGTTGGATCACACAGATCTCCCCATATTTTCCAAAATTGATTTCTTTTAATATGTAACGCCCCAATTTATCAGGGCCGTTGATCAAATGATCCAACGGCCCCGATCGTTTCCCCCATTTTAACTTAGAGACCAACTGGTATCACACCCCAAACTCGAATTCATTTCACCTCACCTAACCGTATGAAATCGACCTCAAATCATCTCATCTGTCTTCCATATCCAAGATTCCTGCCGAACTTTTGCCTATTTGCATCACCAAATCAAATATCCCAAAATCTGAACCCTAATCTCAAGGATGAAACTTCAAATTGTTATTGATCTTTCAAATCCATGGCATGTATGGCTATGCTTTTTGTTCCTATACTCTCAGTCCCATCGTTCTTTCTGTTTTCGCCTTTCAATTTCAAAACAATAGTCAAAGAAATCTGACCCCAAAGGTGAAACTTCAAACTCAAATGTTTCTTCCTTCGTTCTTTCAAATCAAAGCGAGCTGAAAGTGTTAGCTAGCTTCATTATCAATATTCGACACCTAGAGGTCAAAATGCAATGACCTCTAGGTATTGGAGTTTTGACCGATGGTTACTTATGCCTCAACTTTCAACGATTCACTCCACTCCAGTACTCAGGTAAAATCATTACTAGATTTCCCCTTCTGTCTTCTGATTTTCACTCGATTATCTATCATTATCTATCATGTGTCACTCTCCACTAATGGTTTTGAATTCGTGAAGCCCTAGAGCATTGAATGCCACTATAAAAGGGGGCCTTTAATGTTCTTACCAACAGACAATGTAACACAACAAACTAGAGCAACCAAAACACTGAACAGTCATAAACACTAAGAAATTAGGGTTTGTCATAATTAGGTCTCTTACTGTTTTCTTCTCTTTTGCCGAGTTCTTTGCTGGTTCAAGTTTGAAGGTTTTCTGGGATCTTTGAGCAACAAAAGGGAATTTGTTTGGTCTGCTGCCCTTAAGATGGTCATCAGCTTTCTTTCCCTTTTATTTGTTCATCTCTCTAAATGATTTAGATATGTCAATGTTATGTTTTGTAGATTATAATTATGTTGTACGTGTTTAACATGTTTGATGGTTAGGTTTTGTTAGTATAATGATCCTTTATGATTAGCATATTCTGTTATGATTCCTTAAGTGATAATTGATTACTTGAAAGACAATTATTGATCTTTGTTCTAAGCTTTTTTACAGTCTCCATGCCTAAATCTTTATATGTTTATGTTCAATGTAGTCTTCATAGTTCTTAGTGACTTACAATGAACTCATTCCTGTTTTATCACACATTTGAAATTTTATGAGTTTTAAAAGCTAAGTGTGTTATTTGGTAGCTTTTGAAACCTGAATTTGTTCAAGACTTGTGTTCTTGTCCCTTAATCTTAAGTGTGAACTTACAAATTTCAAGAACTTTCTTGTCTGCCTGTGTTTGTTAAAACCGCTTCTGAATTAGCAGCTTTATTCAGTTTGATTACTATCATTGATAAACCACTCATGTTCATGTTTTCCTTTCGCCAATGATATTGTTATAGTGTCCACCTCTGTATATCATTTCCCTGCATTCTATATGTTTATAGTCAGGTTCATTATGTGGTAATCTTAACTAATATACCTTATGTCTATGTTACTTAACTAAGTTGAAAGAATCTGAGTACCTAGATGCCTTCTTCTATGTATCTGTACCTGTTAACTCTAAGAATTATGCATGAGCTGTCACTAGGGCTTTCTCATGATCATGTTCAACTGTTGTATGCATAGGAAAACTATCTTACTTATATCAAGCTGTTCCTATTCATGAATCTCTACCTATACATTTGTAAGATTAACTATTTTCCTCTTTTTAGTATACGTCATGATTTGTTTGGAAAAAGTAAACTAGTAATTGTTGCATAACTAGGTTTGTCTTTTCCATAATCAGTTGAGATCTCCATTCCCATGTGCAGTACATCCCTATCCTCTGTCACGACCCAAAACTCTAACCTGTCATGATGGCGCCTATCGGTGGTACTAGGCAAGCTGACCTTTCAAAGTACTTCAGTATTTCATAAAAAGGATAATTCAAATCTTTTTCATACTAGAAGTTTTTACAAAAAACCGGAGTTGAATTCAAAATAAAATGCGGAACGATAGCCCCAAACATCAGGGTGTCACCATGTCGCGAGCATGTAAATGTCCAGTCTAATAAAAATAGTGTATAAGTATCAATACAAAAAAAAAGAAAACATAGAAGGAGAGACAAGGTCTGCGGACGCCGGCAGCTACCTCGTAATCTCCGGTACTCGATCGCACATGAACTCAACGACCTCCGTGATCAAACATATTTGGATATGCACATGAAGTGCAGGGTGGAAAATGAGTACAACCAACTCAGCAAGTAACAGAAATAAATAAGGAACTGAGAAGCAATGACGAACTATACAATTACAGTTCATTTTCAATAATTCCAGCAAAGAATAGACAGTCTTTCGCATCCGGCAATTTAAGTCCAATTAGTTTTATACAGTAAAGTTCAGGTAAACCAGATATAGAATCTTTCATAAATTTCACAACAATGATAGATAGCAACTATCAACAAACGAAAAAGCAAGTACAGCGTCTCAGGGCAACAGTTACTCAACTCGTCACAACATCTCAGATCACTCGGCTCTCAGCCCTCAGTACTCACACTAAATAGGTACCTGCGCTCACTAAGGGTATCCAGACCCCAGAGGTTCTCCTTTCAGCCCAAGCGCTATATCCGCACGGATAACTCACGTGCTATAGTATTAATATATGTAACCGCACGGACAACTAATGTTCCATAGTATCAATACCTCACAGACAGGTCCTCGGCCTCACTCAATCGTCAACCTCTCTAGTCTCTCGGGCTCTCGGAAATCACAAAGATCAGCTGAAACAAATATAACATAGTGTATCAATAAGAATCAAGAAGCGGTTGAGATATGATACGCAAGTAAAACCATGACTGAGTACAAGACAATAATTAGTAAGTAATTCAACAAGTAGGCGACCTCTGCGGGTCCCAACAATACCATCACATAGCCTTAGCATGATTTCTAACATGATTTACAGTCAAATTCCTATAACACAGGGAGAGCATATAGCTAGCAACGAGTTATTCAACCTTACAGTTTCCAGAAATGGACCAACTCCCAATCCTACGGTGCACGCCCACACGTCCGTCACCTAACATGTGTGTCACCTCAAAAATACTCACATAATCCAATAATCCGATGTTTCATACCCTCAGGACCAGATTTAAAACTGTTACTTACCTCAGACCACGCAAAATCCTACTCCCCAATGCCTTTGCCCCTCGAATCAATCTCCAAACGCCCCGATCTAGCCACAAGCAGTACGATATAATTAATATAGGCTAAAAGAATCAATTCAATAAGAAAAACATGAAATTATAAGCCAAAATCTGAAATAGGCTCAAACCGGCCCCTGGGCCCACGTCTCGAAATCCGACAAAAGTCACAAAACCTGAAAGCCCATTCACTCATTAGTCTAACCATACTAAATTCATCAAAATTCGACATCATTTGGTCCTCCAAATCCCCAAAATCCACTCTTCAATTGTCATGCCCTAAACCACCAAATTGCATTCCAAATTCTTGCTAATTAGGTGGGGAACTCAGTGGGGAATCAAGATTTATGATCAAAAACGAGTACACGAAGCTTACCTCAATAATCCCCTAAAAACTCTTCTCCAAAATTGCCTAAGTATGAGTCCAAAGTGTTGAAATAAGACTATAATTGCGAACCCTTGCTTTTAAACCTTCTACCTAGACTTTTCACATCTACGGACCCTCTATCGCATCTGCGACGCTGCGCCTGCGTAAAATCCATCACAAGTGCGGATTCCACTTGAAATCCCAGATTCCGCTCCTGATACTACAAGACCACATCTGCGGAATCCCATCGCACCTGCGGCTAAAACCTGCACTTGCGCCCAGCTACCCGCTTTTGCAACCATCACAGGTGCGTGAAATCTTTGCACCTACAACCTCTCATAACTCATCTTTGGCCGCTTCTGCGGTTCCTTCCCCGCTTATGTGGATTTGCACATGTAGTGCCCACTTTGCATGTGCGGTCACACCAGTAGCAGCAGCACTTCAACTGTTTCATCAACTCAAAAATCAAGTCCATTAACCACCCGGAATCAACCTGAGGCCCCCTGGACCTCAACCAAACATACCAACTAGTCATATAACCTAATACAAACTTAGTCGAACCTTCCAATCACCTAAAACAACATCAAAACACTGATTACATCCGGATTCAAGCCTAAAGAACTTCTAAACTTCCAAATTCCACAACGACGCTGAAACCTATCAAACCACGTCCGATTGACCTCAAATGTTGTACACAAGTCATATCCAACATTACGGACCTACTCCAACTTCCGGAATCATAATCAGATCCCGATATCAAAAAGTCAACCACCCGGTCAAACTTTCCAAAAATTCGACTTTCGCCATTTCAAGTCTAAATTAGCTACAGACCTCAAATTCAGAGTCCGAAAACACTCCTAAGTCCAAAATCACCCAACAGAGCTACCGGAACCAAAGGAACTCCATTCTGGAGTCATCTTTACACAATTATGACTACGATCAAAATCCTAAGACTTAAGCTTCCGCTTTAGGGACTAAGTGTCCCAAAATACTCCGAAACCAAAAATAAGACCTCCCGGCAAGTCACTTAAGCATAAATGGATATGGGGAAAGCAGTAAATAGGGGGTTGAGGCTAATACACTAAAAACAATCAGATGGGTCGTTAAATCCTCCCCCACTTAAAACAATCGTTCGTCCTCGAACGAGCATATATACATACCTGAAGTGGTGAAAAGATGAGGATAACGGTTGCGCATATCATGCTTGGTCTCCCAAGTCGCCTCCTCGACCGGTTGACCCCTCTACTAAACCTTCATAAGAGCAATATTCTTCGACCTCAACTTTCGACCCTGACTATCTAAGATCGCCACCGGCTCCTCAGCATAAGATAAATCCTTGACCAACTAGACTGAGATGAAATCTAACACGTGAGACGGATCGCCGTGATACTTTCGGAGCATAGAAACATGGAATACTAGATGAACTCCTTCTAGACTGGGAGGCAAGGCAAGCTTATAAACAACCTCCCCAACATGTCGCAATACCTCAATGGGACCAATGAACCTTGGGTTCAACTTGCCCTTCTTCCCAAACCTCATAACGCCTTTCATTGGCGAAACTCGGAGCAAGACCCGCTCTCCAACCATGAATGCAACATCGTGAACCTTTCGATCCGCATAACTATTTTGTGTAGACTGGGCTGTGTGTAGTCTATCCTGAATCACCTTAACCTTCTCCAGAGCATCCTGAACCAAGTCTGTACCCAATAATCTAGCCTCGCCAGGATCGAACCAACCCACCGGAGAACTACACCACCTACCATACAGAGCCTCATACGGTGCCACCTGGATGCTCGACTGGTAAGTGTTTTGTAAGAAAACTCCACTTGAGGCAAGAACTGATCCCACAAACCTCCAAAATCCATCACGCATGCACGGAGAAAATCCTCTAATATTTGAATAGGGCGCTCAGACTGTCCGTCCGTCTGAGGGTGAAATGATGTGCTCAACTCCACTCGAGTACCCAACTTGCTGTACGGCCCTCTAGAACCATGATGTAAACTGTGTACCCCGGTCAGAGATGATAGATACGGTACACCATGATGCCTGACGATCTCGCAGATATACACTCAAGCTAGCTGCTCGAAAGAATAGGTAGTTATCACAGGAATGAAATGAGCTGACTTGGCAGCTTATCCACAATCACCCAAACTGCATCAAACTTCCGCTGAGTCCGTGGAAGCCCAATAACGAAATCCATAGTGATCTGCTCCTATTTCCACTCCGGAATCTCTAACTTCTGAAGTAACCCACCTGGTCGCTGATGCTCATACATCACATGCTGACAATTTAGACACCGAGCTACATACTCTACTATGTCCTTCTTCATTCTCCTCCACCAGTAATGATNTCCTCGGCCTCACTCAATCGTCAACCTCTCTAGTCTCTCGGGCTCTCGGAAATCACAAAGATCAGCTGAAACAAATATAACATAGTGTATCAATAAGAATCAAGAAGCGGTTGAGATATGATACGCAAGTAAAACCATGACTGAGTACAAGACAATAATTAGTAAGTAATTCAACAAGTAGGCGACCTCTGCGGGTCCCAACAATACCATCACATAGCCTTAGCATGATTTCTAACATGATTTACAGTCAAATTCCTATAACACAGGGAGAGCATATAGCTAGCAACGAGTTATTCAACCTTACAGTTTCCAGAAATGGACCAACTCCCAATCCTACGGTGCACGCCCACACGTCCGTCACCTAACATGTGTGTCACCTCAAAAATACTCACATAATCCAATAATCCGATGTTTCATACCCTCAGGACCAGATTTAAAACTGTTACTTACCTCAGACCACGCAAAATCCTACTCCCCAATGCCTTTGCCCCTCGAATCAATCTCCAAACGCCCCGATCTAGCCACAAGCAGTACGATATAATTAATATAGGCTAAAAGAATCAATTCAATAAGAAAAACATGAAATTATAAGCCAAAATCTGAAATAGGCTCAAACCGGCCCCTGGGCCCACGTCTCGAAATCCGACAAAAGTCACAAAACCTGAAAGCCCATTCACTCATTAGTCTAACCATACTAAATTCATCAAAATTCGACATCATTTGGTCCTCCAAATCCCCAAAATCCACTCTTCAATTGTCATGCCCTAAACCACCAAATTGCATTCCAAATTCTTGCTAATTAGGTGGGGAACTCAGTGGGGAATCAAGATTTATGATCAAAAACGAGTACACGAAGCTTACCTCAATAATCCCCTAAAAACTCTTCTCCAAAATTGCCTAAGTATGAGTCCAAAGTGTTGAAATAAGACTATAATTGCGAACCCTTGCTTTTAAACCTTCTACCTAGACTTTTCACATCTACGGACCCTCTATCGCATCTGCGACGCTGCGCCTGCGTAAAATCCATCACAAGTGCGGATTCCACTTGAAATCCCAGATTCCGCTCCTGATACTACAAGACCACATCTGCGGAATCCCATCGCACCTGCGGCTAAAACCTGCACTTGCGCCCAGCTACCCGCTTTTGCAACCATCACAGGTGCGTGAAATCTTTGCACCTACAACCTCTCATAACTCATCTTTGGCCGCTTCTGCGGTTCCTTCCCCGCTTATGTGGATTTGCACATGTAGTGCCCACTTTGCATGTGCGGTCACACCAGTAGCAGCAGCACTTCAACTGTTTCATCAACTCAAAAATCAAGTCCATTAACCACCCGGAATCAACCTGAGGCCCCCTGGACCTCAACCAAACATACCAACTAGTCATATAACCTAATACAAACTTAGTCGAACCTTCCAATCACCTAAAACAACATCAAAACACTGATTACATCCGGATTCAAGCCTAAAGAACTTCTAAACTTCCAAATTCCACAACGACGCTGAAACCTATCAAACCACGTCCGATTGACCTCAAATGTTGTACACAAGTCATATCCAACATTACGGACCTACTCCAACTTCCGGAATCATAATCAGATCCCGATATCAAAAAGTCAACCACCCGGTCAAACTTTCCAAAAATTCGACTTTCGCCATTTCAAGTCTAAATTAGCTACAGACCTCAAATTCAGAGTCCGAAAACACTCCTAAGTCCAAAATCACCCAACAGAGCTACCGGAACCAAAGGAACTCCATTCTGGAGTCATCTTTACACAATTATGACTACGATCAAAATCCTAAGACTTAAGCTTCCGCTTTAGGGACTAAGTGTCCCAAAATACTCCGAAACCAAAAATAAGACCTCCCGGCAAGTCACTTAAGCATAAATGGATATGGGGAAAGCAGTAAATAGGGGGTTGAGGCTAATACACTAAAAACAATCAGATGGGTCGTTAAATCCTCCCCCACTTAAAACAATCGTTCGTCCTCGAACGAGCATATATACATACCTGAAGTGGTGAAAAGATGAGGATAACGGTTGCGCATATCATGCTTGGTCTCCCAAGTCGCCTCCTCGACCGGTTGACCCCTCTACTAAACCTTCATAAGAGCAATATTCTTCGACCTCAACTTTCGACCCTGACTATCTAAGATCGCCACCGGCTCCTCAGCATAAGATAAATCCTTGACCAACTAGACTGAGATGAAATCTAACACGTGAGACGGATCGCCGTGATACTTTCGGAGCATAGAAACATGGAATACTAGATGAACTCCTTCTAGACTGGGAGGCAAGGCAAGCTTATAAACAACCTCCCCAACATGTCGCAATACCTCAATGGGACCAATGAACCTTGGGTTCAACTTGCCCTTCTTCCCAAACCTCATAACGCCTTTCATTGGCGAAACTCGGAGCAAGACCCGCTCTCCAACCATGAATGCAACATCGTGAACCTTTCGATCCGCATAACTATTTTGTGTAGACTGGGCTGTGTGTAGTCTATCCTGAATCACCTTAACCTTCTCCAGAGCATCCTGAACCAAGTCTGTACCCAATAATCTAGCCTCGCCAGGATCGAACCAACCCACCGGAGAACTACACCACCTACCATACAGAGCCTCATACGGTGCCACCTGGATGCTCGACTGGTAAGTGTTTTGTAAGAAAACTCCACTTGAGGCAAGAACTGATCCCACAAACCTCCAAAATCCATCACGCATGCACGGAGAAAATCCTCTAATATTTGAATAGGGCGCTCAGACTGTCCGTCCGTCTGAGGGTGAAATGATGTGCTCAACTCCACTCGAGTACCCAACTTGCTGTACGGCCCTCTAGAACCATGATGTAAACTGTGTACCCCGGTCAGAGATGATAGATACGGTACACCATGATGCCTGACGATCTCGCAGATATACACTCAAGCTAGCTGCTCGAAAGAATAGGTAGTTATCACAGGAATGAAATGAGCTGACTTGGCAGCTTATCCACAATCACCCAAACTGCATCAAACTTCCGCTGAGTCCGTGGAAGCCCAATAACGAAATCCATAGTGATCTGCTCCTATTTCCACTCCGGAATCTCTAACTTCTGAAGTAACCCACCTGGTCGCTGATGCTCATACATCACATGCTGACAATTTAGACACCGAGCTACATACTCTACTATGTCCTTCTTCANTGCTCCTATTTCCACTCCGGAATCTCTAACTTCTGAAGTAACCCACCTGGTCGCTGATGCTCATACATCACATGCTGACAATTTAGACACCGAGCTACATACTCTACTAT
>AWOL01S0135274.1:1818-19715 GCA_000715115.1 Nicotiana otophora
TGTACTTATCTTCGGGAGGCTATGGAACTGTTAGGAAAATTTCACTACTTTGATTCCTTGTCGTGCGAAAATTGTTGACTTCAGAGATTCTAAATTTTTGTATTCTATTCTCTCACAGATGGTGAGGACACGTACAAGCGGATCAGATGAATAGGCACCCGCACCCCCTGCTAGAGCCGCGAGAGGCCGGGGCCAAGGTAGAGGCCGAGGACGTCCACGTGGTGCAGCCAGAGCACCCGCACGAGCTGCTACAGAGGAGCCCCCAATAGCTCAAGCTGGAGGGCAGACACCTGAGATACCTGTTGCTGCACCAGCCCTCCAGGAGACTCTAGCCCAGTTTTTGAGCATGTTCAACACCTTAGCTCATGCTTGATTGATTCCATTTGCTCCTACCATATTTCAGGCCGGGGGAGGATCACAGACTACTGTTGCCGGTACTCCAGAGCAGCGGGTTCAGGTCGACCAGGTTCCAGAGATTGTACCAATGCAGCTGATAGCTCCAGCTCAGCCCAAGGTTAGGGCAGTAGCTTCTGAGGCGGAGCAGCTCGGACTTGAGAGGTACAAGAAGTACCATCCACCTACCTTCAGCGAATTGGCTACAGATGATGCTCAGGATTTTCTGGAGGAGTGTCATCGTATTCTCCGTACTATGGGTGTAGCGGAGACGACGTGGTTTCTTTTACTACATTCCAACTTAGAGGAGTAGCCTATCAGTGGTGGCGCGCTTATGAGTTGAGTAGTCCGGCTGAGGCAGCTTCACTTACATGGACTCAGTTCTCGGACATGTTTTTGTGAGAGTATGTCCCTTAAATCCTCAGGGACTCATGGCGCGTGAAGTTTGAGCAGTTGCGCCAGGGTGCTATGACTGTGTCAGAGTATGCAGTTCGCTTCAGTTCGATTCAACTGGGCTCTTAAGGATTTGGAGGAATAAATTTATGACAAATTTGATGCTATCATGTATGGTGAAAGTATGTGTGTGTTTTGGTAGTGGCTTTGGCTATTTATATATAGCGCAAAGAACTACTACCTAAATAAGTAATGTACTAAACAATCTGCTGCTTTGCGTGATTATCATTACTAAAATGATGAATAATTATAAGTATATTTATAACTGAAATGATTTGTGTGATTTTACTTAAAGGAATCGACATTTCATTGGTATTTCATGGTTTTTATATAGCTCTAATTCATTGAAGAAATTAATATTGGTCGTACAACTCCCTCTAGTCTTAAACTTTGTCATCTTCTTGAAATTAGAACCAAATTTTATGAGATTGGACTACGGAGAGCACGCTTCCGTTTTTGATGAACTTATATCTAGTTTTTTTGGGCTGTGATTTGGCTTGCCCACCGGCAATGATTCGACGAATTTCGCCGGAGAAGTTTTCGACGAGGAGAACCATCGGTGTTGATTGCCACCCGCAGAGGCGGATCCGGGATTTTGGTAGGATGGGTACACTATTAAGAGGTGGATCGAGAATATAAATTTTACGGGTTCAACCTATAATTCTTATGATTGCGTACCCATTGCACTTTTGAAATTATAAGTTTAATTTTTTAAATAGTAATTTTCTTACATCTATATCTAATTTTCACGTTGAAAATATTAAGATCAGTTGAACCCATTGACTATATGCTACATCATACACCGCTACTAGTTTTAAGATATACATTTTGTTTAATCATATAAGATTTTACAGCGACAAAAGAAGAATAAGAATTTCAATGTGTGAAAATTTTGAAAGAATAAACCCAACAAAAAAAGAAATAAAAAGAAAAAGTACTTAATTAATACGCAAAAAATAACACCAGAACTTTTAGAAAAAAGAAAGAAAA
This sequence comes from Nicotiana otophora, assembly GCA_000715115.1. Taxonomy (NCBI): domain Eukaryota; kingdom Viridiplantae; phylum Streptophyta; class Magnoliopsida; order Solanales; family Solanaceae; genus Nicotiana; species Nicotiana otophora. Next base: position 3,655 of record AWOL01S0135274.1, read on the forward strand.
AATAACAAGATTGACATAAAATTTGAACTCACAACCTCACCTAAAGAGGTACACTTAATAACCATCACATCATATAATACTTTTAGCATGTGTGCACACACTGTATACGGTCGAAATCGAATCGCCTACAACTTGGTAGATTAAGCTTGGAACGTGACAACCAAGGACTGAAGATCGACCTCAAGTCCAACCGAGCTAGAACCCGAGGTCAGAACGCCTGCCTTCGAGGAGAAGTGAGTCCGGTGTCGACCTTAGCCTCGAACGAACTCGATGAAACATTGTTAAGATAACAAACAGAAGACCGAAATATCCGTGACCGGTCGAATATTGCGGCGGGAATCTCGGCACGTATCAGTAAGGAACCATCAATCAGCGAATCAAGAGATTTTTACCTTTTATGGAAATGTACCTAGAGTAGGACTCATCTATTATAAAAAAGAGGTTTGATAATTCATTCTACACATCGTAACACACATCCCAAAGCAATATATTATTATTCTCTTTAAATTTTTATTATTCTCTTATTGTTCTGTTCTGATATCAATCCAAGCACTTTTGGCTCTAGGGTGGCTAACCTTCCAAGGCTAAGACTGTTCAACTTGTGTGGTTAGAATTTACTTTTCCATTACTTATTTCAATTGCAATATGATTTATCATTTTGTATCAAGTTAGATCGCGTATCCTTAAAATCCACTTACAAATTCAATTATTATTAGATTTTAAGGATAAACAGTTTGGCGCCCATCGTGGGGCCAAGGATAATAGTGGTTATTTGATACAAATCTCCATAATACACACTACTCTACACTTGCTCTTTGAAGTGTCTCTGATTTCATGTTAGAACACAAAATGTCAAACTCTCAATCAACACCCCTACATGTTGACAACGAGTCTGGTTATCACGGTAAAAATAATAACATAGCGCCCGGTGACGAGATACCGCCCGCTGATCCCATCGAAATTCCGGTCGCAGACCCAATTGACGCTAATTCACATGTGGCTATCGATACAAACCTGCCTATTGACCCCAAAAATAACATCTGTGGCGGAGTCCGATCGGCGGCTCAAAACACACAAAATGTTGGTGGAGACGGGATCGATTTAAGGGTGATCCTCGAAATGTTGCAGGCTCAACAGGCGGTAATATCTCAGTTGCAAAACCAAATCCTCGTACTGAGCAGAGTTGAGCCCGATATGCCCCGGGAAGTCACCCGTAGGGACGAACCGGTCGCTGAGAGATACGAATGAGAACCACCCCAAGATCATAAAAATGCTCGAGGAACGGACAAAACAAGTGGAATCAGGGGTAAAGAAAATCGAAGCTAATGACAAAAAAACGCAAACCTACAATTCCAGGGTAGACCAAATCCTAGGAGCATCGCCGATATTGAAAAGCCTAGACTCCAAGAATCCTAGGAGCACCGCCGATATGGAAACCTCTTATATATGTTCCATCAAAGGGAACGACTTAGAGGATGATCAGATCGACTCCGTCCTGCTGAAGAAGTTCGGAGAGACCCTGTCAAAGGGAGTTATGATATAGTATCAAAACTTACCTCCATATTCTATTGACTCGTTTGCTATGATTGTAGATTCTTTCGTGAAAGCACATGCAGGGGCCATTAAGGTCGAGACCAGGAAATCAGAACTTTTCAAAGTAAAACAAAAGGATAACGAGATACTCAAAGAGTTCGTGTCCTGATTTCAAATGGAATGAATGGACCTGCAACCGGTCGCTGATGATTGGGTGGTTCAGGCTTTCACCCAAGGACTTAATGTTCGAAGCTCAGTGGCTTCACAACAGTTAAAACAAAACCTGATAGAATATATGGCCGTTACTTAGGCCGACGTGCATAACCGGTATTAATCGAAAATCAGAGTGGAAGATGATCAACTTGGGGCCCCTTCGGGGTACGTTTATCCCGTCAGAACATCGACCGAGTCAAGAGAGACATCGATCGTGAACCAAGACCAAACATGGATCGGTATCAGCCGTATAATGGAGACCGAAGAAGCAATGGGTCCGAGCGGAACACTATAAGAAATAAAAGGAGAAGTGATCGAGGTCAGAGAAATCGGGGACTCATGAGCAAGAACGGCTTCGACAGGACCTTCGGGCCAAAAGAGGCACCGAGGTTATCAGAATATAACTTTAACGTCGATGCTTCCGCCATTTTAGGAATAGAGATTCTAACAAACTGACCAAACAAGAGGAACCTCAACACGTCATTAATATGATCATCGGTGGGGTCGATGTCCCTCAGTGGCCTAGGATGAAGCTCACCAAAGTATCCGTCACGAGGGAAAAATGGACTCGGGAGTACACACCGGAAGAGACCTTGTCTTTCAATGACGAGGACGCAGAAGGGAGCATACAACTGCACAATGATGCACTGGTAATATATGTACTCATAAATAAAGTTCGAGTTAAACGTGTGTTAATTGATCCAGGTAGCTCGGCCAACATCATCCGATCGAGGGTCGTGGAGCAGCTCGATCTACAAGACCAAATCGTACCTGCAGTCCAAGCTCTAAACGGATTCAACATGGCACTAGAAACCACTAAGGATGAGATAACACTACCGGTGAACACCGCCGGAACCATCAAGGAAGCTAAGTGTTATGTGATCGAAGGAGACATGATGTACAACGCTTTGTTCGGGAGGCCGTGGATTCATAACATGAGAGCAGTGCCCTCGACACTACACCAGGTACTGAAATTCACAACACCTGGCGGAGTCAAAACAGTCTATGAGAAACAACCGACCGCCATAGAAATGTTCGCTGTCGATGAAGTGATACCGGCATCCGCAATCTCAACTGAGCTATATCCGAACCAGATGGTAAAACATGGGGCCAAATAGCAATCACTGATACTAGCCTCGGCAGAATCGGAGGAACGAGGGGTAGACGAGGATGATGATTACGGGGTCCCCATCTCTTTTATAGCCCCTGATGATTCCGACGCCACTAAATCGATGGTCGAGGAGCTGCAACAAGTTGTATTAAATGAACACTTGCCTGATCGAAAGGTATATCTGGGCACGAGATTAAGCCTCGAGCTCAGGAAAAAACTCATTCAATTTCTTATAACTAATGAAGATTGTTTCACTTGGTCCCACCTTTACATGACAGGGATCCCACCGAAGATAACCACTCATAAGCTAAGCCTGGATCCAAATTCCATCCGGTCAAGCAGAAGAGGAGACCCGGTCCGAGGTCAAATATTCTTTCATCAAAGACGAGGTATCTAAACTCCTTAAAATAGGATCCATTCGGGAGGTTAAATACCTAGATTGGTTAGCGGACGTAGTGGTAGTCCCTAAAAAAGGGAATAAATTAAGAATGTGTGTAGATTATAAGGATTTAAATAAGGCATATCCCAAAGACTCCTTCCCTTTTCCCAACATCGATCGTATGATCGATGCCATGACCGACCACGAGATCCTCAATTTTCTCGATGTCTACTCCGGGTACAACCAAATATGGATGGACGCGGGTGATCAGGAAAAACCTCCTTTATCACTAAATACCAAAAATACAGCTATAACGTGATGTCGTTCTGATTAAAAGATGCCAGTGCCATTTACCAACGCCTAGTAAACAGGATGTTCGGGGAACAAATAGGAAAATCAATGGAAGTTTACATTGACCATATGTTGGTTATGTCACTGCGAGCAGATGACCATTTAAAACATTTATAGGAAACCTTCAACATATTGAAGAAATACAATATGAAGCTGAACCCGGCGTTCAGAGTTAGGTTAGGTAAATTCCCCGGATTCATGGTATCCAACTGGGGAATCTTGATCAACCCCGACAAGATCAAAGACATCGAATATATCACGGTTGTGGACAACGTGAAGGCCGTGCAAAGATTAACCGGACGCATAACCACCCTGGGGCGATTCATCTCGAGGTCGTCCGACAAGAGCCACCGGTTATTCACACTATTGAAGAAGAAGAATAACTTCTAATGGACCCCAGAATGTCATCGGGCTCTGGAGGAACTCAAACGGTACCTGTCGAGCCCACCGCTATTTTACACGCCAAAGACAGACGAACAAATATACTTGTACTTAGCAGTATCGAAAATAGCGGTAAGTGGAGTCTTGGTCCGAGAAAAACAAGGTACGCAATTTCCAATTTACTATGTTAGCAGGACCCTAGGCCGAGAAAGCTAAAACTATACTTTTAGTGTCACCCCATATGTATCGTGACCACTTACCCATTAAGGAATGTTATGCATAAGCCCGAGCTCTCGGGCCGGTTGGACAAATGGGCCGTGGAAATCAGTGGGTATAATATTGAATATCGACCCCAAACCGCCATTAAGTCTCAAATTTTGGAAGACTTTATGGCTGACTTTATGCCGTCCCTAATACCAGAGGTTAAAAAAGAGTTATTAATTAACTCAAGAACCTCTTGAGGAATCTGGACCCTCTTTACGGACGGTGCCTCAAACGCAAAAAGGGTCTGGACTTGGCATCGAATTGAAGCCACCAAATGGCAATGTAGTTAGACAATCTATTAGGACTGTGAAATTGACTAACAATGAGGTCGAATATGAGGCCATGATTGCAGGCCTTGAACTAGCCAAAACTTTGGGGGCAAAGGTGATTGAAGCTAAGTGCGACTCCCTCGTTGTGGTAAACCAAGTTAATGGAACATTTGAGTTCAGAGAAGAACGGATGCAAAGGTACCTGGACAAGTTACATGTAATATTTTATCGTTTCAAAGAATGTACTTTACAACACGTACCTCGGGATCAAAACAACGAGGCCGACGCCCTAGCTAACTTAGGGTCATCGGTCGAAGACGACGAGTTCAACTCGGGAGCAGTCGTATAACTTATGAGATCGGTGGTGGAAGAAGGCCATGCCAAGATCAACTCAACGAGCCTAACTTGGGATTGGATAAATAAATATGTATAATATCTAAAGACTAGGAAACTACCCTCGGATCCAAAAGAATCGAGGGCCCTGCATACAAAGGCAGCTCGGTTTAGCTTTTCCGAAGACGGAACCTTGTTCAAAAGAGCATTCGATGGACCACTTGCAATATGTCTATGGCTAGGGGATACTGAGTACGTTTTGAGGGAAATCCACGAAGGTACCTGTGAAAATCATTCAGGCACCGAATCATTGGTTCGAAAAATAATCAGAGCCGGTTATTACTGGATCGATATGGAAAAGGACGCGAAGGAGTTCGTACGAAAATATGATGAATGTCAAAGACACGCTCCGATGATTCATCAGCCCGGGGAGCTGTTGCATTCGATTTTGTCACCATGGTCGTTCATGAAATAGGGAATGGATATTGTTGGCCCCCCTTCCATGGGCACCCATAAGGCCCAATTTATATTGTTTATGACTAACTATATTTCTAAGTGGGTGGAAGCCCAGGCATACGAAAATGTCAGGGAGAAAGAAGTCATCGATTTCATTTGGGATCATATCATATGATGATTTGGAATGCCGGCTGAGATCGTGTGCGACAACAGGAAATAATTCATCGGCAACAAGGTAAGCAAATTTCAAAAAGATCATAAGATCAAAAGGATCCTATCAACACCCGACCACCCTAGTGGGAACGGGAAAGCAAAATTGACCAACAAAACCATACTCCAAAACCTCATAAAGAGGTTAACTGATGCCAAAAGAAGATAGAAGGAAATCCTGCCCAAAGTCTTATGGGCATACCGAATGACCTCGAAGTCCAGTACCGGGCTACCACGTTCTCACTAGTCTACGGCGCCGAAGCTCTAATACTTGTCAAAGTCGGAGAGCCAAGTTTCAGGTTCCGATATGAAATCAAGGAATCGAATGGCGAGGCTATGAACAAAAGCCTAGATTTATTGGATGAATAGCGCAAAGCAGCCCTTGTCCGGTTAGCCGCCCAAAAGCAGCGAATCGAGATATATTTCAATCGAAGGACCAACCTTCGACACTTCAATGGCAGGGACTTGGTACTAAGGAAGGNAAACAACGAGGCCGACGCCCTAGCTAACTTAGGGTCATCGGTCGAAGACGACGAGTTCAACTCGGGAGCAGTCGTATAACTTATGAGATCGGTGGTGGAAGAAGGCCATGCCAAGATCAACTCAACGAGCCTAACTTGGGATTGGATAAATAAATATGTATAATATCTAAAGACTAGGAAACTACCCTCGGATCCAAAAGAATCGAGGGCCCTGCATACAAAGGCAGCTCGGTTTAGCTTTTCCGAAGACGGAACCTTGTTCAGAAGAGCATTCAATGGCCCACTTACAATATGTCTATGGCTAGGGGATACTGAGTATGATTTGAGGGAAATCCACGAAGGTACCTGTGAAAATCATTCAGGCACCGAATCATTGATTCGAAAAATAATCAGAGCCGGTTATTACTGGATCGATATGGAAAAGGACGCGAAGGAGTTCGTACGAAATATGATGAATGTCAAAGACACGCTCCGATGATTCATCAGCCCGGGGAGCTGTTGCATTCGATTTTGTCACCATGGTCGTTCATGAAGTGGGGAATGGATATTATTGGCCCCCTTTCCATGGGCACTTGGTAAGGCTCAATTTATATTATTTATGACTGACTATTTTTCTAAGTGGGTGGAAGCCCAGGCATACGAAAAATTAAGGGAGAAAGAAGTCATCGATTTCATTTGGAACCATATCATATGCCGCTTCAGAATGCCGGTTGAGATCATGTGCGACAACGGGAAACAATTCATCGGTAGCAAAGTAAGTAAGTTTCTTGAAGATCATAAGATCAAAAGGATCCTATCAACACCCTACCACCCTAGTGGNCTTGCAATATGTCTATGGCTAGGGGATACTGAGTACGTTTTGAGGGAAATCCACGAAGGTACCTGTGAAAATCATTCAGGCACCGAATCATTGGTTCGAAAAATAATCAGAGCCGGTTATTACTGGATCGATATGGAAAAGGACGCGAAGGAGTTCGTACGAAAATATGATGAATGTCAAAGACACGCTCCGATGATTCATCAGCCCGGGGAGCTGTTGCATTCGATTTTGTCACCATGGTCGTTCATGAAATAGGGAATGGATATTGTTGGCCCCCCTTCCATGGGCACCCATAAGGCCCAATTTATATTGTTTATGACTAACTATATTTCTAAGTGGGTGGAAGCCCAGGCATACGAAAATGTCAGGGAGAAAGAAGTCATCGATTTCATTTGGGATCATATCATATGATGATTTGGAATGCCGGCTGAGATCGTGTGCGACAACAGGAAATAATTCATCGGCAACAAGGTAAGCAAATTTCAAAAAGATCATAAGATCAAAAGGATCCTATCAACACCCGACCACCCTAGTGGGAACGGGAAAGCAAAATTGACCAACAAAACCATACTCCAAAACCTCATAAAGAGGTTAACTGATGCCAAAAGAAGATAGAAGGAAATCCTGCCCAAAGTCTTATGGGCATACCGAATGACCTCGAAGTCCAGTACCGGGCTACCACGTTCTCACTAGTCTACGGCGCCGAAGCTCTAATACTTGTCAAAGTCGGAGAGCCAAGTTTCAGGTTCCGATATGAAATCAAGGAATCGAATGGCGAGGCTATGAACAAAAGCCTAGATTTATTGGATGAATAGCGCAAAGCAGCCCTTGTCCGGTTAGCCGCCCAAAAGCAGCGAATCGAGATATATTTCAATCGAAGGACCAACCTTCGACACTTCAATGGCAGGGACTTGGTACTAAGGAAGGTTACACTAAACACCCAAAATCCGAACGAAGGGATGTTTGGGCCGAACAGGGAAGGCCCTTATCAAATTATTGAGATCACCGGTAAATAATCGTACAAACTCAGAACGATGAACGGCGAACAACTACCGAACAACTGGAATGTAGCTCACTTGAAGCCATACTATTTCTAAGGTACGACCTAATTCATTTCCTTTTATTTATTTACATTCCGAACTAACACTTGCAGTTAATCATCAAAGAACGATACAACCTTTAGGCCTGAAAGCACGCGTTGCACTCTTTTTTCCTTGAACTGGTTTTGTCCCAAATGGGTTTTCCGGCAATGTTTTTAATGAGGCAATAAGTAAATTGTGCTAACTTAGAATTCAAGGTTGGTTACAAACTGATATCAAAGACCAAGACAATATTTGTGGCCTCTCTTTGATCGGCCCTGAACACTGTGGGGCATCACCCTTGAATAACAACTTTAGCAAGGAAGGAAACTTTATGATTCAATAATTTCGGCTCGATCGATAGGATTTATTGTAAGGGTCAAACGATCAAATAAACTGTGCCCACATAAAATGCTCGAGCCCATGCATAAAGCTTGTACACATGTATAACTATTACGCACAAGAATAAAGTCTCTACCTTGCAGATAAATATCTTGTCCTTTAAAAACTTTTCTTTTCATGAAGGAATTTCCTACATACGATCCCCTAAAGGTATCGAGCCCAAGGGCCTCCTTATCTGGGTTCAAACGATCACCCCAATCGGGCTATCAAAGCCCGAGGGTGCAAGACCTACTAGGCGACGCTCGAACCTTAAAGGGTGCGGCCATCCCCACTCGGGTAATGTTATCTTGGGCAAGCCCGGATAACTCGGGGTAAAAGCCCATTGGGCAACACCCAAACTAAAAAGTCTACAGCCATACTAAAATGGCTCGGAGACATCCAAGACCCGTAACAAAAACAAGGCCTTCAAAAATTTCATAACCGGTTCTAAAAGCTACCATTAGCAAACTAAAATCTAAAAAGTCATAAGTACTTTGGGGAAAAACGCTTTCAATCATGTCGAAACCCCACGATGCCTTAAACAAAATAATGTCGAAGGCAATGCCTGCCCGAACCTCCGTACATGACCTAACTATTTTATACTAAGGCATTTCGACCTTTGCAAACATAAAGAATAAAGCAAAGGAAAACAGAATATATAAACTGCCGAAGGGGAAAAAAGCCTCATATATTATATACAATCTTCACAAAGGCCAAATGGCCCTAACAAAAGTACAAAAGTACACGAGTACAAAAAACAAAAAAGCAAAAAGCTTTTTACAAAGGTGTCTAAACAGCCTGGTCTTCTTCGCCCTCGGTTCCATCAGAGTCTTCTTCTTCTTCTTTGGGGAAGGCCAATTTCTTGGCCTCGGCCTCGAACCCCTTAGATCGATTCTTCTTCTTCTTCTTTGGGGAAGGCCAATTTCTTGGCCGATAGATCTAAACCCCGAGCATGGATCTCCTCGAGGGACTCTCTTCGTGACTGCCGCTTCTCGTATTCAACGATATCTTTCAAGTGGTCCTAGGCTGCCTCGACATCGGCCTATATTGGGCCATCATCTCGTCGGCGTCTGCTTTAACCACCTCCACCACTGACTTGGCCATTTCACGTTCCTTGGCCATAATTTTCTGCTCGGAGGCATCCGAACTTAGCCGAGAGTGGAGCTCTTCGACCTTTTTGGCTTGCACCTCGTTCTTTTCCTTTGCTGCTCGAATCTGGGCCTCAACCAAAGTCAGTTGCGCCCAAGCAGCCTCCTTTTAAGAGAACAAATGATTTATCATGCTCCTCCATTCTTCGGTCTCGTCCTTGATAGCGTCCATTTCAGCTCGAAGTTAGGCAACCTGGCCAATTTGATATTGGACCTTCAGATTCCGATCGTTAGTTACCAAGCCTAGCTCGTCATCGCTAACCTCAAATATCTTTACCTACTCGACCAGATCGACATGCTCCTTCCGAGCCAACTTGAGCTCAGCTCGGAGGCTCTTCGCCTCCCCTTCACGTTGCTCACTAAGAAGTTTATAGGAATCTCTCTTGTCGGTGAGCCCTCGGACCTGGGCCTTGACCTATTTTAGCTCATCCCGGTATCAGAGAAAAGTCTCGTGGTTAAGCACCGAGGCCTACAAGGCAAAGAGAAAATGTTATCTGCAAAATAGCCTAAGTACAAATTAAAAACCATTGAGGAATATCTAAAGTTACCATGTTTAACGCTTAATGTGCTTCGTTGAACAGACAGGGTGTATCCACCTCATTCATTTTGACCTGATCATCCTCGGTCAACAGACACCGAAGATAACTGGACAACCCTATGGGGGTAGAGAGGACTCAGGCATCATCCGAAAGGGAAATAATGATGGATCGCTTCCGGCCAGGATTCACACTCAGGGCTGGGAATCGATTGACCAGTTTGGGGCTCGAGGAAGGTTTGCTTTCTACTGAAGATGGGATTTCCCTTGGTATATCTCCTGGTGATGTCCTCTGTGGCCGTAGAGTCTACTCTATCGAAGAAGCTACGGAAGGGGTCGTCCGCTCCGAGAACCCCCTCGTTGGGACGTTCCTTCACCGTATGAGCCTCACTATACATGGACTCAGTGAACGAAGGTGACTCAGTGATCTCTATCACACCGAGNAGCTACGGAAGGGGTCGTCCGCTCCGAGAACCCCCTCGTTGGGACGTTCCTTCACCGTATGAGCCTCACTATACATGGACTCAGTGAACGAAGGTGACTCAGTGATCTCTATCACATCGAGTGCAGCTTTCGGTGCACTGCCCATGTCCCGTGAAGCTTCAGTCTCGGCCTCCTCCTCGACCTCCCTAGCTTGATGAAGATCGGCATCGTCTCCCTCCGATTCGGAGACCTCTTGCCCTTCGAGTTGTGTCGATACTCGGGTTACCATATTGAAGGCTTTTTTCTCTTGTTCTTCTTCGGATTCATCCCTTAGCCAATGGAGAGAACCTGATGGTGGTGCTCGCGCATTAGTGCTTTCCTTGGGTTTACGCACCAGCCTTCTCCTTGGCTTTTTCTTCTCCGAGCTCGAAGAACTGGGGGCCCTTTTTCTTTTATTCTCTTCACCCTATCTCGGGGTAGGGGACTCGGTAGGTACATCATAGCTACCAGATGGGTCCCTCATTTGGGCATCCTTAGGTAAATCTACAAAAAGAAATAAAACAAGTGAAGACTCAATCATGTAAAGAGGAAACCAAATATCACTTATAAAAGAGATCTCACCATTTGAACGGGCCTCCCATCGTGCCTTTGAAACCTCACGCCATGAGCGCTCAGAATAGGGCCTTTGCAATATGATTCCCTCGGCCCACTCCTTGAGTTGAGGAACTACGTTCGGGATCTGGGCAATAGCTTCACCGTCACAGAACACCGATAAGAAGGAAGGAAAAAGGGCAATAAATAAAACCTTGAAAGAAAAATTATATACTTACGTTTCATGTTCCACTTCTCAGGGAATGGCATGTTCTCAGCTGGGATCAAGTCCAAGGTCCTCACTTGGACGAAACAGACTAGCCAACCTCAATCCCTATCTTTATCGATACTCTAGAATGCAACTTTACTAGCCCGACGGGTGAGCTTGATCAGTCCTCCTCGGTAGAGTGGGGAACTATATAAACGCATAAGGTGGTCGATCGTGAAAGGGAACCCCTCGATCTTCCTTACAAGAGAAATGGAGGAGGATTACGATCCTCCCAAAAGAGGGGTGAATCTGACCGAGGGTTACCTTTTATCTCTTGCAGAAGTCGATGATGACCGGGTCCAAGAGACCCAACGTGAAGGGACAAGTGTAAACACTTAGAAATCCCTCGACATGGGTGGATATGGCTTCTTCAGGTTCAGGAACTACCATATATTTGCCAGCCCAGTTGCAATCCTTTTTGACTTCAGAGAGAACATCTACGGTGATCGAGTAGATATACCTCGAGATCGCCCACATCGGCCTGCTACGGAAGAAGATTTTTCAACCTTGAAATCGGCATTGACCGGGCACCCCCCAGGAATAAACATTTTCAGAGGAGGCTCCGGTTCTGATTCGTCGACAGCAATGCGCGGGACGCTTTCCTCGGTAGCCTGCCGCGAGAAAGAGGGAGTTTCTTTTTGGGGAACGAATTTTGAAGTCTTCGCCATTGCTTTGAAAAATGAAAGAAAAAGAGGGAGTTAAAAGAGTATGCTTGATGGGTTGGGATAAAGACAGAACATAAGTTCTTATAAAAGGATTTCAGAGTAACCAAAAAGCTAATGCTTGAAAGTGTTGAAATTGCTAAGGTACTAGGTCAGAAGGTTTAAAAGTAAAGTTTGAATGAACTAATGAGGAAGTATTTATAGTTTCTCAGTGACTGTTCATGTCTGGGAGTGGCCAATCGGTAACTGACGGGTATTTAATGCCATTAAGACTTGATTGGCGAGACGTTTCAACAGTTTTGTCATTTCTGTCACAAAATATCGAAGTTAGAATCGAAAGTTCATGTCATTTATCGTCATCTACTCTCCAAAACATGACGAGACTATCTGTATACGGTGAAAATCGAGCTCGCCTACAACTTGGTAGAATAGGCTTGGAACGTGGCAACCAAGGACTGAAGATCTACCTCGAGTCCCACCGAGCTGGAACCCAAGGTTGGAACTCCTGTCTTTGAGGAGCAGTGAGTCCGGTGTCGACCTTAGCCTCGAATGAGCTCGGAGAAATAATGTTGAGATAACTAACAGAAGACCAAAATATCCGTGACCAGTCAAATATTGCGGCGGGAATCTTGGCACGTATTAGTAAGGAACCAGCAATCAACGAATCAAGAGATTTTTACCTTTTATGGAAATGTACCTAGAGTAGGACTCCTCTACTATAAAAAGGGGGTATGATAATTTATCCTACATATCATAACACACATCCCAAAGCAATATATTATTATTCTCTTTAAGTTCTTATTATTCTCTTGTTGTACCATTTCTAATATCAATCAAAGCACTTTTGGCTTGAGGGTAGCTAACCTTCCAAGGCTAAGAATGTTTAACTTGTGTGGTTAGCATTTATTTTTCCATTATTTATTTCAATTGCAATGTGATTTATCGTTTTGTATCAAGTTAGATCGCGTATCCTTAAAACCACTTACAAATTCAATTGTAATCCGATTTTGAGGGTAAACACTCATATATTTAAAGATTTTTGAAAAAATATAACATTACAATACATGATTTAAGGCGGGAAGCATGGGTTCACGTGCCCCATGGAACCCCCTAGATAGGCCCCTGGCTACCCGACCATTCTTTAGAGATCAAACTGAAAGTTAACCATTTGTATTTTCCTCGAAACCGTGAGCAGCGGCGAGGTCGTTCGTGAATCTATCTCGGCTAGACAATTTCTCTGTCCAGAAATCACAATATTGGCGACCTTCTAAGGACTCATTTGTTTTTATTAAGATTAAGACGTCTGAATCTGAATACACATTTCAATATTAATTTGTACATTAAGATTAAAACATCTGAATCTCTGAAAAAAATTAAGATTGTTTACTCTACATCTAAATGTATAAAACTTGTCTTTATCTAAAAATTAATCTAATATTATATTAACAAAATATTTTAATTTATTTATGATAGTTAATGGTGGTGATGTCTAATAGTAGTGATTGTGGGTGCCGATTGTGTAGTAGTTGGTACTGGTATTGGTTGATGATTGTGATTATGAGTAGTAGATTGTGGATGACAGTAGTAATTAACGGTGGTGGTGGTGATCACTGATAATAGTGATGGTAATTTATAGTGCTTATTGATAATTATTGGGGTAATGGTAGTTGGTGGTAATGGTTGTGAATAATGGCTAGTGGTAGTGAGTGTTAGTCAATCTGTATTACTATAATAAATAATGAAACAGTAAATTTTCCGAAATAGAAAATAAAAATAGAAAATTAGCAGCAACATAATATTGAAATAATGAAGCTGAATTTGAAATATAGTTTCAGAATAAAATCGAGCACACTGAATGCACAGTGTGTCCTTAAGAAAATTATTCCCCTCATGTACCCAAGGTACTGGAATATTATCCTCCCAGGATATAACGATTTAACTCACCAGAGTGTTGGTATCAAAATCTCCAGTGAAACAGCGAACCACTCGAAGGTTGTAAACCACACTAGAATTTTAATTGTGCAGAAGAAGGAGAAGAAGCTCAGAAAATTTTGTAAGGAAAGATTCTGGGATCAAGGAATATTTATAGTCATTTTCTCACACTGTTTCTGAAAAGGTTTGCAACCTTTCAGAAACAGCCATGGCTGTTGGAACAGGTGAGAACATTTCCTATTTGAAATATTTCGGGGAAATAGATTTAAAATAATCCGAGAAAGAAACGGACTGGGTCGCGTCGCGGGTCCTGAGTTATTTCGGGTTGAATTTTTGTTAATTTATTAAATTAATTAATTAAATAATTGAAAGAAATTTTATCCAGAAAGATTAAATTATCAATCGATCTTTGACCAAATCCGAAGCCGCACCCGAGCCAAGCGAGCGAAGACGACGACGACGGTGTGAGGCTTACTTTCTTTCCAACCCATTTAACACCAAAAGAAGTGTTTTCTCAATATAAGCACATTCACTTTTCTTTCCACCACCAATGAGGGACACTTGCCCTTTCCAAAGCAAAAGGGAGCTCCCTTTCCTTCTACTTTCTTTCTTTCATTTCCTATTCACCAATCTTTCAATCCCCCATATGAATGGGGAATGACTATTAGACAAAAGGAATGCACGGACGAGTGTGTGATTTATATGCAAGGATTAATTGTATATGAATAAGTAGGTTTCCCCTTAAACTTTCCGTAGTAAACGTATATCGGATATACTCGGTCAATCGGTAAATTTGATATCTTTGAACCGTCGAGCTTTGTTGTATACTTAGACAACATAAGTCACACAATCAACCCTTAACCATCTATGGTTCTCATGGTTGTGTCCGTTTCAGCCATGAACACCGCCTGGTTTCATGAGTGCTTGGAGAATGGGCCTTTACTTTAATTCCCCTTGAAATGTCTTATACTTCACACTCACATAGGTGATTTCTAAACGTGTAATCCTATGGACACACTATCTGGTCATTTCTTGACAGACTTAGCAAATCGTTAAAATGTTTTAAGCTTTATTGACTCATCGATAAGCCTTAATGCTTTACCCTGATATCTGAACATTGTCTTCATCATGAGAATGGGTTGAGTTATTTGACAATGTTGAACCATCATTCATAACTTTGTTTGATCTCTTTGAACCTATCTCTTAGGAACTCCAGTCGACTGGGTAGATTTACTGGCATGATGACTTGTCCTAGGACTTAACCCCATTCCCTTCGATGATCTTTCAATTGCCTCCGTCGTATGTGACACAATTTTTCGTTATACATAATACTCTCTGCCCTGCCCATTGCCTCTTGACTATCACAATGTATACATAGTGGTGCCAAAGGTTTGGGACAAAATGGAATATCTTCCAAGAAATTACGGAGCCATTCAGCTTCTTCACCGGCCTTGTCTAAAGCTATGAATTCAGATTCTATTGTAGAACGGGCGATGCACGTTTTTTTGGATAATTTCTAAGACACTGCTCCACCCCCAATTGTGAAAACATATCCACTCGTGGATTTAACTTCAGATGATCCGGTGATCCAATTTGCATCACTATATCCCTCGATCACAGAGGGATATATTTTATAATGTAGAGCATAATCTTGGGTATGTTTCAGATACCCCAAAACTCGTTTTATTTTCATCCAATGTATTTGATTGGGATTACTTATAAACCGACTCAGTTTGCTAATAGCACATGCTATATCTGGTCGAGTACAATTCATGATATACATCAAACTTTCCAATACTCTTGCATAGTCCAGTTGTGAGTCACTTTCACCTTCATTCTTTTGAAGTGCATAACTCGCGTTAATTGGAGTCTTGGAAATCTTGAAATCCAAATACTTGAACTTGTCAAGAACATTTTCAATGTTGTGAGACTATGATAATGCTAGAGTTTGTGGAGTCTTGTGAATTCTTATTCCTAAGATCACATCAGCAACTCCTAAGTCTTTCATGTCGAATTTGCTAGTTAACATACGCTTAGTAGCATTTTTATCTGCCATATTTTTGCTCATTATCAACATGTCATAAACATATAAACAAACAATGACTTCATGACCTAGAGTATTTTTAATGTAGCACCCCAAAAAATTTTGAAGTACTTAAGCGCTCTTAAGAAAGTTAAAGTGCACTAATTCTATTATTTTGTGTGCAGTCGAGGACTATTAATATCATGGACATAAATTG
>AWOL01S0135331.1:5161-15201 GCA_000715115.1 Nicotiana otophora
GAATTCAAGAATTAATATTTCGCAAAGAATAGGAGAGAAACAATTATTATAATAATTAATTCATGATTTAAAACAATTTATGTTTTTTTAAGTAATTATGCAAACAATTAATTTGACGACGTATAGACACTCGTCACCTCGCCTATACGTCGTTCACATGCATTTCACATAACAAATAATTTAAGGGTTCTATTCCCCCAAGTCAAGGTTAACCACGACACTTACCTCGCTTTCCAAATTCCAATCAATTACTCGACCACAGCTTTTCCTTTTAAATTTGTCTCCAAAAGCTTCAAATCTATTCACAAACAATTTAATATACTCAATACCAATCATAGGAATTAATTCCATATGAATTTACTAATTTTCCCAATAAAAATATAAATTCATTTAAATATTCGACAGTGGAACCCACGTCTCAAATCCTGGAAAAACTCGCGAAATCTGAATACCAGTTCTGATACGAGTTCAACCGTACAAATATTATCCAATTTTGATATCAAATGGACCTTCAAATCTTACATTTTTGTTTTTGGAAGATTTTATAAAAAAATCCAATTTCTTCCATCTAAATTCGAAATAAATGATGAATATACACTTAGATTTATGAAATACAATTATATATGATAAAGAACACTTACCCAGTTAAAAATCATGAAAAACTCCTTTGAAATTCTAATTGAGGGTTTGTGAAAAATGGGAAAAATCTCGTTTTGGCTCTGTTTTAAGTCACAGGCGTCAGGCCTTCTTCGCGTTCGCGAAGGGCCTGTCACGTTCGCGATGAATAGCAGCCCATGGCTTTTGCGTTCGCGAGTCCTCCTTCGCATTCGCGAAGGCTTTTTCCCCCTGTCCTTCACGTTCGCGTGCCAGTGCTCGCGTTTGTGTAGAAGGGCAACTGACCCCTCCCCCAGGCCTCTAAATCTTCGCGTTCGCGTTGAGTTGGTCGCGTTCGCGAAGGGTAAAGACCCATAGCTTCGCCTTCGCAGCCCAATCTTCGCCTTCGCGATCAAGGAAAATTCAGCCAGCCCATTTGCTCTTCGCGTTCGCGTGAGTACATTCGCGAATGCGATGAAGGAAATACTAGAAGCCTGAAGTTGCAGAAAAACCAAATTTTCTAAGTTCAAAATCATCCAGTATCCTATCCAAAACTCACCTGAGCCCTCGGGGCTCCAAACCAAACATGCACACAAGTCTTAAAATATCATACGAACTTGTTCGCGCGATCATATCGCCAAAATAATACCTAGAACTATGAATCAGACACCAATTCAAAAGAAACTTTCAAGAAATATTTAAATCTTATATTTTTACAACGGGACATCCGAATCACGTCAAATGAACTCCGATTCTCACCAAATTTGGAAGATAAGTCATAAATATTATAGTGGACCTACACCGGGCTCCGGAACCAAAATACGGACTCAGGGTCAATGAATCCAACATCAGCAATTTCTTAAACATTATTAAGCTTTTAATCTTTCATCAAAATTCCATATCTCGAGCTAGGGACCTCGGAATTCGATTCCGGGCATACACCCAAGTCCAAAATCACGATACGGACCTACCATAATTTTCAAAACACTGATTCGGGTCCGTTTACTCAAAAAGTTGACTAAAGACAACTCAGTTGAATTTTTAAAGCTCTATTTTATATTTTAATCTATTTTTCACATAAAAACTTTTTAAAAAATTGTACGGATTGTGCACGCAAGTCGAGGAATGATAAATGGTGCTTTTCAGGGTCTTAGAACACAGAATTACTTATTAAATTTAAAGATGACATTTTAGGTCATCACAAAGCTAGAAATTTGCAAAACATGAAATTTGTAGTCCTTTGAATCTAGTTTTCAGAAGCATAAACCATTCATACTTTGGACATTTGTATAGATAGTTATGATCGATTGATTGAAGGTTGGTACTGCAGATTTTGGCTATTGCAGTGTGCATCGCCAGATTGCTGATGCGCAAAACTTATTTTGGGAGCTTATATCTCCCAATCTATAAGAAATTGGGAGATTAGCAAAATATGAAAGTTGTAGTCCTTGGAATATAGTTTTCATAAAGTTAAACCATTCATAATTTGGATATATTGTATAGAAAGGTATGATTGATTTACTGAAGGCTAGTATATCGGTTTTTACCTGGAAATTTTGAGACAAGTCGCATTTCACAGATACGACTTGCCTGGACAGATTATAAAAGCGGGAGTTTCAGCCATTTTAATATATTTGGATCAATGAAGCTCAGATAGAAGAGATTTTCACCATATGGATTGAAGTAAATGTTATATATCCAAAAGTGATTATACTTTATGATTCTATGGTTTATTTTAATCAATTATAGTGAATAAAAATAGGAGAAATTTGTAAACTTTTCAAAAACGTAAATATAAGATTTGGAGGTCAATTCGTTATCGAAATTTGATAAAATTGGTATGGTTGAACTCGTATCGGAATGGGCATTTGGTTTTCGTGAAAATTATATCGGGTTCCGAGAGGCAAGACGCGCGTTGACGTTTGGTTGAGTTTTAGAATAAAATTAGAAATCGATGTATTATTTTCAGAAATTGTGTTCTATGAATTGTAATTAAGTTAGAAAATATTTTGATTAGATTGGAGTCATACGAACGTCATTTAGCGAAGATGGCTATTTTGGAAAATCGGTCTAACTCCGTTAAGGTAAGTGTCTTGTCTAACTCTTTGCGGTGAAAACCACTCCTTATGATTTTGAGGTGATTGTGTCATTCATGTTATGTGAAGGTCGTGTACACAAGGTGACGAGTGGGTACATGGCATATATGTGGTATTTGACCGGTTTGGACCGTTAGACCCTTTTTATACAATTGATTGTAAATTTCATTTCATGATTATATCTTTTGTTGCTAGAATTGTTTGTACGTGCTTTACTTGAAATTGTTAGCACATGTTCCATCCTTGTTGTCAAGTTCACTCTTATATGCTAATTGTTGATTGTAATCACTAGTTAAATTGCTACTTTATCTGCTACATGCCTTAATGGTTAATTGATGCTCATAAATTGTGCCTTGGTTTATGGATTGTCTTTTTATTTCTATTTGACTTCGTGAACTATTGTGTATCCTTTTCATTAGCTGTGACTTCCTTGTGTAGCCTCGTTATTCCTTTTGATTTTGTGGCACACCGTAGTTGGTTGTAAATTGGTTATTTAATTTGTGTTTCTCGAGGAGCGGGTTGCACGCCGCAACAGATATGTTTAATATTTAATTTGAGGAGCGGGTTGCACGCGGCAACAAATTCACTGAATGTTTAATTTGAGGAGCGGGTTGTATGCCATAACGGATTCGTCGAATGTTTATATTGGGGAGCGGGTTGCACGCTGCAATAGAAATAAAAATGATAAATGATAAATGATAAATGAGAAATGGTTATCATTGTGTGGAATCGGGTTGCACGCCGCAACAGAAATGATTACTATTGCATGGGATCGTGTTGCACGCCGTAACAAAAATGATTATTATTGCATGGGATCGGGTTGCACACCCTAATAGAAATAATTATTATTGTATGGGATCACGTTACACGCCTCAACAAATATAATAATATGTAATTATTGTGATATTGAGATTAATTCTGATTATGATTCTCATGATGCATTCCATGCTAGGACGGTTATTGTGGTTTCTTAAATCACTTCATTATATTTTGAACATAATTAATTAACCGTCAATATATTGAAAATGGAACAATATGGACTTCTTGTGTAAGTCATGCACCCTATGTGATATGATAAGTTGCTAAAATCTTAGCAGGCTTAAATGAATTCTCAAGCTGTTTTACTTTTGTGTCTTTCAAAAATAAAACTCATATTTTATTCGGAGATTTACTAAATTAAATGGTGATAATATTTTCACTCTAATTGGTATCTCAAACTTGATCATTATCTTATTGTCGTGTAAGTTACGTAAAAATTATTATTACGTATTACTTTAATAAATTCCATATTTATCTCGTTAAAATTTGATTGATGTTTTATTTTGTGTAAATACAATATTTTACTGGATCTCATATATTTCATAACTAAATTTAATTGATATGCTATTTGCATAACCTCTCCACCTTATTACCTTATTTATATCCTAAATTGGCTTAATAACTTATTTGACGCTTCATTGAATTTAATTTAGAGATTGTGTTTAAATTATTCATTGGTTATCTTGGTTGGTATTGATGTAGAAACTATATACATGGTAGCAAGAAGATTTTTTCTGTGCAAAAGTGATTCAGAAAGATATGGGTACAAGATGCTACATGTGTAAGAATTGGAAGTTGTGAATCACGATTTGAGATTTTGAGGAGTCATGCCTCAGATAATTCATGTTGGAATTCATGCATTGCAAATAATTTAATTTATTAATTTTTCATATGATTTCTTGCTTGAACCCATTCATATATTATTTGTTCTCGATTATGTGGTTGCTTAATTAATTGATTGTTTTCTCGTTGCCACCCATATTCTCATTGTTTTTATTGTTGATTTGAATTGGAAATTCTTCTGTTATTGGCCTTACATCGATGTTCTTCCTTGTTAGCTCTATGTAACATTATGTATAGGTTTATATGTTTGGTAGGTGTCTTGACTTGGCCTCGTACATACTCTACCGAGGTTATGCTTGATATTTACCGTTGTGGTGTACTCATGCTACACTTCTGCACATTCTGTTTGTTCAGATTCAGGTACCTCAAGTTGTGATATTCCTGTTAGTTGATCAGACATTGTTGTGGAGGCTCAAGGTATACCTATTATTATGTTCGCAGGCCTCGGAGTCACCTTATGATATTTTTCTTGCACTATTTGATTTTATTCTGGAACAATTGTATTTAGAGATTTTCTAGTAAATTATGTAGAGCTTGTGACTTGTACTACCGGTTTTGGGAAGTGTAGGAAATTTCTATTTCATATTAAATTAAATATTTGGTTGATTTATTATTATTTCAACTGAATTGTTAAAAATGGCTGAAATTATTCTAATGTTGGTTTGCCTAGCAAGTGAAATGTTAGGTGTCATCACGGTCTTGAAAGTGAGAATTTCGGGTCGTGACACATGCCATCTTTTCTATGTAGATTCGATCATTATCATGATAAAGGGATTATCCATGCTAATAAATGTTGTTACTTCCTTTCGCTCAATAGTGATGGGTAATATCAATAGCCATATATCGAGACTATGAGAAACTACGAAACTATATGACAACAGTTTAAAAAATATTTTATTAATATTTTCCTAAAAACGTATTAGCTTGAAATAGCTAACAATTCTAACATTAACAACCTTAAATCTTTAGAATTTTAGAAATCTGAATATAATCGTGAGCTCTTGAGTATGATGTTTGTACAATTTTCTTTAAGTTTTCGTCTCTTGCAATCTTAAAGTTGAACACTTCTAATGTCACGAGGAATATTATTATTCTAGGTGAAATAACAATTTCCTAAAATTATGAATCTTGTGAAAATGGACTTACTCTACTTATATAAGTAATTTTACTAGGATGACATTCCTAAATATTAGGAGCTCCTATATAGTTCAAATAAGTAAAATATTTAATAGGCAAAACATTAGTTAATTTCAACATCCTAACTATTAAAAATATTAATTAAATAATAAATTTGTCCAATTTAAAATTTATTTTTAAATGATAAAAATCGATCAATTTCGCGTTGACGTTTTGAGATTTTATAATAGTTTAGACTAATTGAAGAAGACAATGTTTTTTTTTAAAAAAAAAGTGAAACATTATTTTCCTATATATTTAGTAGTTTTCAACATTAGTCCCACACTCTTTACCACACAATAAGAATAAATTAATGTAATTTATTACAAATACTAAATGAATTAAATTCTTCTTCAAAAAATTACTCATTGGTGTTCTCTTTACCACATAATTAGAATAAATTAATGTAAATTATTGCAAATACCAAATGAAGTAAATTATTCTTCAAAATATTACTTATTGATGTTAAAACAATTATTTTATTTACCATGAATACAATTTGAGTACAATTAGGATATCAATTTTCAATTTCCATGTATAACCTACTTCACACAAGCATCTATAAATTTTGTACTAGTGTTCCAAATTGGCTTTTTAAAATATTTATTTAAGGTAAACTTTTAATTTATTTTAAAGTCCTAAACTTTAGGTACCTAATTTAAATAAAGAAAGATATAATAACCAAATTTAAATGAATTTCTATGTCCTAAATATTAGGAGAAGAATTAAACGACTATTTTATCTAGTGTGAACTTTAAATTTAAAGGGTAAAAAAGGCGAATGGCATTTCGGTGAGGAGTTGTGCTTTTAATATACTATTAGTCTTAGGGTACGCGATTTGCATGTGTACCCGATATAAGTAAATATACGATCTTAAAACATCAAGTAATTATTATTAAATAATGTGTTTGAGCTATTGAACAAAAATTAAAAGAAAATATAAGTTCCTAAAATTGATAAATGTTGATCCAATTTAGCTAGTTCAATAAATAAAGAATACTGCCCTATAAAAATTCTTATATACTTTATTGTGAATTTTGATGACCTATGTAGGAACTAGGGATGGCAAGTGGGCAGGGTCGGTCTCCTGGGCTGCGGTCCTGGGCCGGTCCTGATCCTTAAATAAAAGGGCTAAATGGTCTAGGGCAAAACGATCTTATTGTAAGAACCGGCCCGGGACCGGGCCCACGAACTCATGGTCATAGGCTAAACTGGTCGAGCCCGCGGTCCCAATGGGCTAAATGGGCCCAACGGCTAAGCAGTATTGTTTTAAAAATAATTAAATAGAAATTATAGACAAAAGGATGTTAAAAATATATCTAAGGCAATGCCTTGTAAATTTATTATAGAACTGTGACTTAAAAGTTTAATTCAAATTTAAAAATAAACATATTGTAAAAATNCACTTCCCTATAAAAATTCTTATATACTTTATTGTGAATTACGATAACCTATGTAGGAACTAGGGATGGCAAGTGGGCAGGGTCGGTCTCCTGGGCCGGTCCTGATCCTTAAATAAAAGGGCTAAATGGTGTTATTGTAGGAACCGGCCCAGGACCGGGCCCACGAACTCATGGTCATAGGCTAAACGGGTCGAGCTCGCGGTCCCAACGGGCTAAATGGGCCCAACGGCTAAGCAGTAATCTTTTTAAAATAATTAAATAGAAATTATAGACAAAAAGATGTTAAAAATATATCTAAGGCAATTCGTTGTGAATTTATTATAGAACTGTGACCTAAACGTTTAATTCAAATTTAAAAATAAACATATTGTAAAAATATATTCAAAGCAATGCCTTGTAATTTTATTATAGCAATAAACAATATGACAATATCTTTCTTAGTCTTTCTCTTTTCTTTTTGAATGAACACAACAAGTTACTAATATCACAATTGAGAAGAAAAAGGAACTAATCAAGATGTGCCAATATACAAGTTACCTAATACATACTAATATTTGAGACTACGAGGCGATTCCTCGAAAGTACCTATCGTATATTCACTTTTGGGACTACGGGGTGATTTCTCAGGAGTAACCCCTATCGCATATTTACTTTTGGCACTACGAGGTGGTTCCTCGGGAGTACCCCTTGTTGCGTATTTACTTATGGGACTACGAGGCAGTACCTCGGGAGCTCCCCTGTTGTGTATTTACTTTTGGGACTACGAGGCGGTACCTCAGGAGCTCCTCTGTTGTTTACTTCTATTTGTTGTCTTGCTATTTTTCTGTAAATTCTCATTGTTCACTTCTCAGTCATTTCTTTATATATTATTTTCTTTATATATTCCACCTTATTTCTTCTTATTTCCATTAGGGCCCTGACGTGACCTCGTCACTACTGTACCGAGGTTAAGCTTGGCACTTACTGGGTACCGTTGTGGTGTACTCATGCTACCCTTCTTCCTATCAGGTCAGATACCAGTGAGATAGCGTGTGCGTAGAGACTTCAAGGTACATCTTCCAGCGTCCGCAAACCTCGGAGTCCCCCTCTATCCTAATTATGTTATTTTCCTTATTCTCTTTAGACTCTGATGTATAGAGACAGATAGCATTTCTCTTAAAATCTTGTGACTTATTTCTACCAGGTTTTGGGGGTTGTAATTATTTTGAACCGCAATTTGTATTTATTTCAGATGTTGAGGTTTGAGTTTCAGTTTTATATTCTGTAAATTCTTAGGCTTACCTAGTCTTAGAGACTAGGTGCCATCACGACATTCTACGGAGGGAAATTAGGGTCGTGACATAAGTGTTATACACTTGGTTTTGATTTTATTTCATAAATCTATTTTCATGACAAGAGGGGTTGCTCTGATGGTAAGCAACCTCCACTTCCAACCAAGAGGTTGTGAGTTTCAGTCACCCCAAGAGCAAGGTGGGGAGTTCTTGGAGGGAAGGATGCCGAGGGTCTATTGGAAACAGCCTCTCTACCTCATGGTAGGGGTAAGGTCTGCGTACACACTACCCTCCCCAGACCCCACAAGTGGGATTATACTGGGTTGTTGTTGTTGTTGTTGTTGTAATCTATTTTCATGTTTTGGCAATTGGTTTATGGATTTTAAATAGGAAATTGGAGGTTTTTAGCCTAAAGTTTCATATAATGAGTTTTTGAGTTTTGAGTCGTATTTGAGTAAAACTAGTATGGTTGGACTCGAAATTATATGTATTGTCGTATTTTGGAGTTTTGTGGGGTTCCGAAGTACGGGCCCGAGTTTGATTCTTTGGTCAATTTTGGGCTTTTGATTAAAGATTCGATCATTATTGATTGGGTTTGTTTCCTTTAGCATTAATTAATGTATTTGAGTTGCTTTTGGCTAGTTTTGAGCCGTTCGTAGGTCGGTATGCACAAGGTGGTATTTTTGGAGCATCGCTTTGCTTGCTCGGTATTGGATTTGGCTTGTTCGAGGTAAGTAACACTTATAAACTTGGAGCTGAGGGTATGAACCCTGATTTTACGTGTTAATGTGTTTTGGTGTTGAGGTGACGCACATGCTAGGTGATGGGTGTGTGGGCGTGCACCGAGTGAATTGTGACTCCGTTATTTTTGTGGTACTGTGTAGTTACCTAATCTTATTTGTAACCATGAAATCTCTATGTACTAGAGCTTTTGAACTATGATTCATATTAGAAACCATGTCTAGGCTATATTCGTATACTATTGGGACCCATAAAGGTCAGTTCTGCTGTTGAGTTATTTGCTTACATTGCTATTACATACTCAGTCATACGCATTTATTTGCATATCATATCTCAGTCTCTGTTACCATTTATTGATACATCATATCATCAATTTTGGCTGATTTTCACGTCATTGTGAGCTCGAGAGACTGGAGAGATTGATTATTGAGTTGGGCCGAGGGACTGATGGTGAGGATATTGATTTATGATGGGATCGGACTGCACGCCGCAACATATTTTATTGATTTATTCCATGATTGGCTTGTTATAGCGCTTAGGCTCAAGGAGGCCCTCCAGAGTTTGTACTCATCCCCAGTGAGCGCAGGTACCTACTAAGTGCAAGTGGCGAGTGATTGGGAGGATTGAGTGACTCTGAGAACTAAGTGGTTATGAGGACTGAGTGATTGTGAGGACTGAGTGACTGGGAGGACTGAGTGAATTGATACTCTGGGAGTATGCATATGGTTTTATCACTGAGTTTCATCGCATTCGACATGCACACTTGACATACGAGTATATTTTTCTCATGCTGTATGGTATCACGTCATTCATGACTTCTCATATGCATTGACATGTAGACGTAGAGATGTATTTTTCTCGCGCTATTTGATAATGAAACATCTTGTCTATTGTTGAAACGTTTTTTGTGAAATTACAGTTTTACAAACCTACTCATATTTTGGTTTTCGGTAAAAGAATTTAGGTTTTCACTGATACACTTGAAAAACATGCCTATGTTTCCAAAACTGTGAACGAGTTGAGCATATTATATTGGAGTATGTTTCCTGTACTATTATTATTACTTTGTTATGAACTGTTGCTGGCAATTGGTGTTG
>AWOL01S0135331.1:28194-51818 GCA_000715115.1 Nicotiana otophora
GTCCCCGAACAGGTTTAGAATTATACCCGGAGCCTCAACTAAGTGTGGATATTTGCTCCGCATCTCCCGTTCAATCTTTCAAGTAGCTTCTCCGACTTGTTGTTCTCTCCACTACACTATCACTAAAGCTATATTCTTTGATCTCAACTTTTGAACTTGCCGGTCTAAAATGGCCACCGGATCCACATCATAATTGAAATTACAATCCAAGTGCATTGTGCTAGTGTAATGACCCAGCCAGTCATTGTGAGTATTATAACCCCGTTTCCCCATTTACTGCTCACTTTATGCTTTACATTTGTTATGTGACTTGTCGGGGGTAATTAGTTAGGGTCCGGCGAGGTTTATGAATGATTTGAAATACCAAGTTCTAAGGTTTCAAAATTCAATTGAAAAGATTGACTAGATGTTGACGTATGTGTAGTGACCCGGAAAGTTTTGCTAAGGAAATTAAGCTTTTGTGGCGTCGAGGTAGATAAATCGGACTTTTTAGGTTGAACAATGCACCGATGTGTAAAGGAAAATTTTGTCGGAAAAAGGGCCATTTCTGCGACCACTATGCGGTCACAAAATCACTTTGCGGACCGCATAATGGTCGCAAAGTTGATCAGTATAGGGGAAAGATTGGAGGATAATCTGTGGTACACTATGCGACCACAGACCTATTTTGTGGTGCATTATGCGACCACAGAATAAGTATGCGGACTGCATAATGACCGCAGACCAGGTCAATAACGCCCAGCTTTGGAGGCCAAATTACACGGCCGTTATGCGGACTGCATACCTGTTATGCAATCGCATATGCGACCGTATAACTGCGTCGGAGCTTCCATTCTTCCTAATTCTTTACCCGACCCAATTTCGTTTTATAGCCCTTGAAGCTCATTTTTAGCCAAAATCTGATATTTTAGAGAGAAGTGAGAGGATTTTTAGAGAGAGAGAGAGTGAAGTCTTAGTCATTTATCCATCAATTCTTCTTCAAGGTTTGAAGATTTCACAAGGATCTTGCTAGGGCTTCAAAGAGGTAAGAATTTTTTTCCTCAATTCTTCAATTTCGGGTTTGGATTAAAGATGTGGGTGATTAATAATTTGATTTTTAGGTATAAGAGTATTATATATACATACCAATAAGGTTGTGGAAAGATTGTTAAGTTAAAATGGGTAAAGACTGGGTTGAAAATGGTAGAAATCTTCATAGATTTTAATTAATGATTTGAGGTTCAAGTTGATGTCGGATTTTGGTGAACTTTGTATGGTTGGACTCGTTGTTGGATGGGCGTTCATATTATGTAACTTTTGTTAGGTTCTGAGACATGGGCCCCACGGACAATTTTGAGTTAATTTCGGAATTTTCGTTAAATTGTTGATTTCGTTAATTAGATGAGTCTATTATTGTTGTATTTATGATGTGTAATTGCTTTTGGCTAGATTTGGGCCATTCGGAGCCGGATACTCATGGAAAAGCCATTGTGACCGATTGATTGAGCTTGGTTCGAGGTAAGTGGCTTACCTAACTTTGCGTGGGGGAAATCCCCTTAAGATTTGGAACTATTGTGCTATGTGAGCGCTATGTACGTGAGGTGACGAGTACGTACACAGACTAGTTGTGGTAAAACCCAATTTGTTTTTGCCGAGCAGCAACATGTTTGCCTGTTATTTTGAGTTATAACATTTTAATGAATACAACCTATTTTCATTCTTAATTGAGTTATTCCAATATGTGTAGCTATCATGTTTAGTCTAATACAACGTGTCTACGTGTCTTAATTGTTTCTGTGAATTATGTGGAGCATGCTTAGTGAATTTTCCTACTTCTTCCCTGACTGGTACTTAGGCTAAATTGTAAGAATTTCGTGATGTAATTATATTTCTATCACTCGCGCTGCATATTTACTTTTGGACTACGGAACGGTATTCAAGGAGAATCCCCTGCATATTTACTTTGGGACTACAGAACGGTATTCCGGGAGATTCCCCTGCACATTTACTTTGGGACTACGGAATGGTATTCCGGGAGATTTCCCTGCACATTTACTTTGTGACTACGGAACGGTATTCCGGGATATCCCTCTGTACATTTACGTTTGGGACTACGAGACGGTATCTCGGGAGATCCCCTGTTGTGTTTTGTTTTGTGTACTGAGCTGTTACTTTCCATGATTCCATTGTTGTGAAAATTTAGCCTTTATTTTATTGCGGTATTATACTCTATATTATTTTATTATATATTTACCAGTAGGTCCCTAACTGACCTCGTCACTACTCGACCGAGGTTAGGCTTGGCACCTTCTGGGTCCCGATTGTGGTGTACTCATGCTACTCCCTGCACATGTTTTTGTGTGCAGATCCAGGTGCACCTTATCAGCCGCACTATCAGTGAGTCGGGACAGCTTTGGAGACTTCATGGTATATCTGCCACGTCCGCAGACCTCAAAGTCCCCTTCTACCCTTTCTCATGACCATTATCTTGTGTATTTTCCTTGTTAGAATTCGGATGTATAGAGACACTAGATTTTTCCTTCTGTAGGTTGTGATTCAAGATATTCCGGGTTTTGGGATTTGCTGTGTATTTTTGAACAGTTAGGTGTTAACATTTTGTTTTCATTTTATTATTCTGCGAATGTTAGGATTTCCTAGTCGTAGAGACAAGGTGCCATCACGGCGTTATACAGAGGCGAAATTTGGGTCGTGACAACTAGAATCCAAAACATGTGACGGATTCTTGATATACTTCCAAAGCATAGATACATGAAAAACTTGATGAACACTCGATAGACTAGGAGACAATGCAAGTTCATAAGCCACCAATAGTGCTATCTCAAATCTTGATACATCTTCGCGGCACCTGGATGAATGGAGTACCGCGAGCTGTAAGCCTCATGGAGAATCAACTCACACAAACCATCTACATTAGGCACACATAGCCTGCCCTTGATCAGTAATACACTATCATCCTCAATAGTGACTTCATTGGCATCCCCGAGCTGAACTGTGTCCTTAAGGACAAGCAGATGAGGGTCATCATATTGACGTTCTCTAATGCGATCATAAAGAGAAGACTAGGAAACCACACAGGACAAAACTCAACTCAGCTCGGAAACATCTAATCTGACAAACTGGTTGGCCAAAGCCTCAACATCCAAGGCTAAAGGCCTCTCTGTTACCGGTAAGTATGCTAAGATGCCCAAACTCCCCGCCTTACGAATCAAGGCATCGGCCACCACATTAGCCTTTTCGGGATAATAGAGAATGGTGATGTCATAATCCTTAAGCAACTCTAACCACCTCCACTACCGCAAATTAAGATCTTTCTGTTTAAACAGATGTTGTAGACTCTGGTGATTGGTATAAACCTCACAGTGGAAACCGTACAAATAATGCTGTCAAATCTTTAAGGCATGAACAATAGCTGCTAACTCAAGGTCGTGGAGCGGATAATTCTTCTCATGTACCTTTAATTGTCTGGACGCACAAGCAATCACCTACCATATTGCATCAGCACTGTGCCGAGACCAATACGCGATGCCTCACAATACACAGTATAAGACCTTGAATCTGTAGGCAACACTAATACTGGGGCTATAGTCAAAGTTGTCTTGAGCTTCTGAAAGCTCTCTTCACACTTATCCGACCACCTGAATAGAGCACCTTTCTAGGTCAATTTAGTGAAAGACGATGCAATAGACGAGAAACCCTCCACAAAGCGTCGATAATAACCGGCCAAACCGAGAAAACTTCGAATCTCCATAGCTGAAGAAGGCTTGGGCCAACTCTACACTGCCTTTATCTTCTTCGGATCCACCTTAATTCCTTCACTGGACACTATGTGTCATAATAATGCCATTGTACTTAGAGAATTTGGCATATAGTCTCTCCTCTCTCGGCCTCTATAATACAATACCCAAGTGATGTGCATGCTCCTTCTGGCTACGTGAGTACACCAGGATATCATCAATAAACACCACGACAAATGAATCAATATACGGTTGGAATACGCTATTCATCAAGTGCATAAATATTACTGGGGCATTGGTCAGCACAAAAGACATCATGAGAAATTCATAGTGACCATAACGGGTCCTAAATATCATCTTTAGAATATCTGAATCCTGAAATTTAAACTGGTGACACCTGGATCTCAAATCAATTGTGGAGAATACCCTCGCTCCCTAAAGCTGGTCAAATAAATCATGAATACGCGGAAAAGGATACTTATTCTTGATTGTAACTTTGTTCCATTGCCTGTAATCGATGCACATCTGCATAGTACCATCTTTCTTTTTCACAAATAGAATTGGTGCACCCCAAGGCGACACACTAGGCCTAATAAACCCCTTATCAAGAACTTCCTGAGGTTACTCTTTCAATTCTTTCACCTTAGTTGCTTCCATACGATACAGAGGAATAGAAATGAGCTGAGTGCCCGACACCAAGTCAATACCGAAACCAATATCCCTGTCGGGTGGCATACCCGACAGGCCTGCAGAAAATACATTCGGAAAGTCTCGCACTACCGATCTTGAATCAATAGTAAGAGTATCTGCATCAACATTTCTCATAAAGGTTAAATATAAGAAACACCCCTTCCCAACTATACATTGGGCCTTTACATAAGAAATTACCATGGTGGGAACATAATCTAGAGAACCTCTCCATTCGACTTTCGAAAATGCCGACATCGCCAACATCACAGTTTTTGCGTGATAGTCCAGAATAGCATGACATAGAGACAACCAATCCATACCCAAGATTACATCAAAATCAACCATACTAAGCTATAAGAGATCAAATCTGGTCTCCAGTCCCCCAATAGTTACCACGCAAGACTGATACACACGGTCCACAATAATAGTATCGCCCACCGGCGTAGATACACGAACAGGTGAAACTAAGGACTTACGGGGCATATCCAGATAATGACTAAATTATAATGATACATACAAATAAGTAGAACCAGGTTCAAATATTATAGAAGCTTTCCTGTGGCACACTGAGACAATATATGTGATCACAGCATATGAGGCAACGACATCTGGCCTGGAAGGAAAAACGTAGAATCGGGCCTGATCGCCACCTGATCAACGTCCCCCTCTTGGGGCACCCCTAACTGGCTGATCCCCACCTCGAGTTAGCTGGGTGGGTGGTGTAACTGCTGATGCTAGTGTGGTCGACCGAGAACTTTGCTTTGGATCCTCAACTAACAACCGAGGACAATCTCTCTTGAAATGACCAAATTCTATGCTGTCGAAATAACCCCTCCTCTGATTGAACTATTGCTCCTAATAACCCTAGGAATTACCTGTAGAAGCCTGAGCGTAGGAGGCATGGTGAGAACTCTGCGCTTGTAGTGCACTGAATGAAGACTGGCCTGAATGAGCACTGTAAGAACTGTTGCTAGCTGATGCACCACGATTAGTTGGACGAGTCATCTGAGCGGGCCTATAAGGAAGACCCCTGTTGTGGTAGGACTATCCCCCAGAAGGTACCCCACCGAAACAACCCGAACCTCGAGGCCTCTTGGCCTCCCTCTCACCACCCTCCTGGCTACAGACCACCTCTATCTATCGAGTAATCTCAACCACCTCGTCAAAAGTGTCACCAGATACCCTCTCCCTAGTAAAAATCAACTGCAGCTGATACGTGAGGCCATCAATGAACCTCTTAATCCTCTCCCTATCAGTGGGAACCAAACAAACTACATGACGAGCTAACTCAGAAAACCTCATCTAGTACTGGGTCACAAACATGCCATCCTGCCGAAGCTGTTCAAACTGTCTGCACAGCTCCTCCCTACGAGACTGCGGCACTAATTGCTCCAAAAAAAGAATAGAGAACTCTTGCCATGTAAGTGGTACTATACCAACTGTCATGAGCCTCTCATAAGGCTCATACCATCTGAAGGCAGCCCTAGAAAACATAAAAGTAGCGAACGAAGACCCAACTATCTCCAGAATACCCATTGTCCGAAGAAGCCGCTGGCGCTTATCAAGAAAACCCTATGCATCCTATGACTCAGCACAACTAAATGACGGAGGTCAAAGCCACCCAAATCTCTCAAATCTCCTCTGCTCATCATCATCCATAACCGGGACTACGAGGGCCTGAGTAGTTGCAACATGCCAGGATGGTAGTGCCCCCGGCAACTGAAGTGCCTGCACAACCTGATCTGGCCTATGGGAAATAGGGGTATGAGTAACTATCCGGCCTGATAAGTGGCTGGTATGGCCTGAGCCGAAACCACCTGAGCAAGGCCTATGCAAATAATCAATATCTGTGCCAGAGCCTCCTGAAGGCCTGAGATCACAATGTGCACTGCTGGTACCTGAGCTAGTCCCGTCGTTTCAACTACATCTAGAATATACTCCTAAGTGGGAATAACTGGTGGTGCTACAGGTGATGCTCCAACTGCTGTGCAAGCGACACCTCAACCTCCACCTCAGCCCCGACCTCTACCACGACCCCTACCTCTCACTGCCCTAACTGGTGGCACTGGTGGCTGACAGACCAATCCGATAGTACGTGTCCTCACCATATGTGAGAGAGTAGAAAAACAGAAATTTAGTTTCCGAAATCAAAAATATCGCACGAAAGAATACAATAAAATTAAAGTTTTCCTAAGGGTTCGGTAGCCTCTCGAAGATACGTACAGACTTCTCTGTACCGATCCGCATGGCTCTACTAAACCTTCTCATGACTCGTGAGACCTATGTAACCTAGTCTCTGATACCAATTTGTCACGATCCAAAATCCTAACCTTTCGTGATGGCTCCTAACATGGTACGAGGCAAGCCAATTTCTCACAAATATTTCCAACACTTCTAACAAAAATAAATTTAAAGCGGTTTAATAGTAAAAGTTTTCATAACCGGGATAGAAAACCCAAAACATAATGTGGAACTCCCAACTATCGGGGTGTCACAGAGTACATGAGCATTTATACATCATAAGTCTTAAAAACATGGTCTATAATAGTCTGACACCAAATACAGTAATCAAGAAGATAAGGAAGGAGAGACAAGGTTTGCGAAACACTGGCAACTACCTCGGAATCTCCGGATAATCAACGGTGTGAAGCAAATCAACACCCGCTGTGTCCGGGAACACCTGGATATGCACACAAATTGCAGGGTGTAATATGAGTACAACTAACTCAACAAGTAACAATACTAAATAAAGAACTGAAAGTAGCAACGAGCTTCACAACCGAGTCCAATTATAGTAATTGCCAACATAATAAAGTATGCATGCTTTCAAGTTAAACAATTAAGGCCAAAACAGTAGTTTCATGTCAAGTTCAACTGAAACAGGAGATAATATCTCTCAGAAAGTCCAAACAATGATATATGACAACTGTAGTGCAATAAGAGTGAAATCAAACTCATCCTTTCAGTACTACAGTCACTCAACCATTCCATCCACTCAACTCTCGCACCCAGTAGATACCTGCGCTCACTGGGGGTGTGTACAGACTTGGAGGGGCTCCTTCAGCCCAAGCGCTATAATCCGCACGAACAACTCACGTGCCATAGGATCAATATCTGGATCCGCACGGACAACTCACGTGCTATAGTATAATATCTGGATCCGCACTAACAACTCATGTGCTATAGTATAATATATGGATTCGCAAAGATAACTCATGTGCTGCACTGACAACTCACGTGCTTTAGTCTCAATATCTCACAATTAGGCCCTCGGCCTCACTTAGTCATAAATCTCTCCAGTCTCTTGGGCTCTCAATAAGCATGAAAATCAGCCCAAACAATAATGATATGATGCATCAATAATGAACAATAGAGACTGAAATAATATAAACAAGTAAACTGTGACTGAGTAGAAAACAATAATTTAGCAGATAATTCAACATGTACACGACCTCTGTGGGTCCCTACAGTGCCAACACATAATCTAAACATGATTTATGGTTCAATTTCTCTACTACATGGAGAATGTACAAATAACAACAGATTATTCAACTACACAGTTCCATAGAATTTGACCTAGTCACAATTCATACGGTGAACGCTCACACGCCTGTTACCTAGCATGTGGGTCACCTCAAAATAAATCACATTACATATAATCTGGGGTTTCATACCCTCAGGACCAAATTTAGGACTGCTACTTACCTCAAACCGTGTAATTCTTTATTATGCAAATTAAACCAACATGAGTTTCTAATTTTTATATCTTAATTCACCCATTAAATGTTAAAAACAACCACGTATTTGGGTAATTTGACCAATATNCGGGTAATTTGACCAATATTGAGATTAGAACACTTAGCCCAGTGTTTTCCTTGAAAATCTCCCAAACTTAGCCTCTTCCCGAGCTCTAATCCATCAAAATGGAAAATGGGATGAAGTCCCATTTTCAGAACTTAAACTTTCTGTCCAGATCTTTCTTCTTCGCGAACGTGACAGGTCCACCGCGTTCGCGAAGAACAAAATTGTGCTGTCCAACATTACCCTTCTTGAGCACGAGACGTTGCTCACTAACGCGATGCTTTACCTAGCTCCTCTTTGCAAACACGAGCTCCCTGCACGAACGCGAAGGCAAAAACCCACCTTAACTATTTTTCCTTTCGCGAACGCGATGAACAACCTCATCTGCTCCCCAGCTCCTCTTCGCGAACTCGAAGAGAAAACATTGCCTGCCTCAAATTCCCCTTCACGAACGCGAGAGCCCACTCGCGAACGCGAAGAAAGAAACCAAACACATGCATCAGAAAATTCCAACAGCTGTCTAAGTTCAAATTTCGATCCGTTAACCATCCAAAATTCACCAGAGGAACCGGGACCTCAACTAAATACAACACCAAGTCCTAAAATATCATACGAACTTAGTCAAAATCTCAAATCACATCCAACAACGCTAAAATCACCAATCACACCCCAATTCAAGCTTAACAAAAACTAATGAATTCCAACTTCTACATTCGTTGCCGAATCCTATCAATTCAATTCTGATTGACCTCAAAAATTGCAAACAGGTCATAAATGACACAACAGAGCTATGAAAATTTTTAGAACTGGATTCCGACTTCGATATTAAAAAGTCAACTCCCCGGTCTGTCACGACCCGAAATTCACACCTTCGGGACTGTGATGGCGCCTAACATTTTCACTTGCTAGGCAAGCCAACGTTAGAACAATGCTAGCCAATTTTTAAACAATTTTAAATGAATTAAAAATAAATAAACAAATGCGTAAGTAAATTATGAAATAGAGTAAATAATCCATAATAATAGCGATGTCTAAGTACCATCCTAGAACTGGTGTCACAAGTGCACGAGCTACTAGAATAACACAAATAAAGGTCTGAATAAAATTCAACCTATTT
This sequence comes from Nicotiana otophora, assembly GCA_000715115.1. NCBI lineage: Eukaryota > Viridiplantae > Streptophyta > Magnoliopsida > Solanales > Solanaceae > Nicotiana > Nicotiana otophora. Next base: position 37,537 of record AWOL01S0135331.1, read on the forward strand.
GAAAAATAGTACACAATTAATAAGAGCTGCAGAGTGTAGTATGAGTACAACCAACCCCATGTACTCCGTAAGTGTCAAGCCTAACCTTGATGAAGTAGTGACGAGGCTATGACAAGACACATACATAAACGACATATACAAGTATATACAAATACGAAGTAGAAAATAATACAATAAATAACAATTTATAAATTTGGAGGGGATATGCGAAGGGGAATGATATAATAATTTCAGTAGCAGAAATATCACTTAGCAACCAATTAATTTATCAACAATAAAATGAGCAAATGATAATATGAAAATGGCACGGCATGACCTTTCGTGCTTTTACAATTATTCCTCTCATAAACTGACAATTAAATAATAATAATTGGCACGGCATCACCCTTCGTCCTTTAAGTCTCTTTTGGCACGGCATCACCCTTCGTGGTTTTACACTCTCTGAAAATGACACGGCATCGCCCTTCGTGCTTTTACACTTACAAATGGCATGCTAACACCCTTTGTGCTTTTATACTCTTCCTTACCATAACAATAATATTATAAATAATAAAAATGGCACGGCATCACCCTTCATGATTTTACACTCTTCCTTACCATGAAATTAATAATATAAATTTGGAAGAGTATTTAAATGTGGGTATATACACTTATCAATCAATTCAATACTAGAATACCGACTTCACCTTCCAAAATATTCAACAATAATTATATGAATATTAATTACACAAAAAATGATCAAATAATCGATAATAAACTTAAGTAGGAATATCTTAATTAAATAGGCAATTATCCACAATAAACAAATTCCACCCGCATGATTTGACTCAACCACAATGCATAAACACTTGTCACCTCACATATATGTTGTACCCACACATTAAATCACGTAGCAAATAGATAAATAAGTCATACTCCCTCAAGTCAAGGTTAACCACGACACTTACCTCGGTTTGCAACCAAATTCAAGAATCGAATAAACCTTTGCCTCATGAATTCATGTCGGAAATCCTCGAATCTAGTCATAAACAATTCAATTTACTCAATACAAATCGTAGGAATTAATTCCATATGAATTTATAATTTTCCAGATTAAAATTCGAAACTCATTTTAAAAATTGACTGTGGGGTCCACGGCTCGAATCCCTGAAAAACTAACGAAATCCGAACACCCATTCCGATATGCGTTCAACTCTACAAAAGTTATTAAATTACGATGTCAAATGGACCTTCAAATCTTATATTGTTTCGTTGTTTGGAAAGTTTTACAAAAACAATCCAATTTCTTCCATCTAAATCCGAAATAAATGATGAATATAGACACGGATTTATGAAATATAATTATTTTTAGTTATATAAAACTTACCCAATTCCATGTCGTGAAAAATCGCTTTGGAATCGCGTATGTGTTCCAGATTTCAAAAATCTCAAAAATGAGTAAAAATGGCTAACTCCAGATTTTTATGTGTTCTGTCTGGCATTTCTGATTATGCGGAAATTCGACCGCATCTGCGGTTTCCGCTTCTGCAAAACCTTGACCGTATCTGCGGTTTTCGCTTCTGTGGAAACTTGGTCGCTTCTGCGATTTTCGCATCTGCGGTCTAAAATCCACAGTTGCGGTTACACCAGAAGGCCAAAATTTTAGATTTTTCCTTAAGTCCAAATTTTGATCCGTTAATAATCCGTAATCCACCCGAGTCCCCCGGGACCTTAACCAAATATACCAACAAGTTCTACAACATCATACCAACTTAGTCGAGACGTCAAATCATATACAACAATGCTAAAATTATAATTCGCACCTCTTTTTAAACTTTTCAATTACCAAACAATGAATTTCAAACTTTTCAATTTACAAATCTTGTGTCGAAACATGTTCAATTATTGCGGAATGACTTCAAATTTGGCAGACAAGACATAAATGACATAACAGAGCTATTCCAATTTCAAAAAGTCAAATCCGTGGTGGAACTTTGGAAATCTTTAGCCTTTAAATTTTTAGTTTCCATTAAATGACCATAACTTGAGCTAGGGGCCTCCAAATTAAATTTCGGACATACGCCCAAGTCCCAAATTACGATATGGACCTACTAGAATGATCAAAGCATTTATCCAGGTTAGTTAGCTAAAGTAATTGACCAAAGTCAACTCAGTTGTGTTTTAAGGCTCTATTTCACATTTTATCTATTTTTCAAAAAGTTATACGGACTGCGCACACAAGTCGAGGAATGATAAATAGTGCTTTTTAAGGTCTTAGAACACAAAATTAATTATTAAATGTAAATATGACATTTTGGTTCATCACATTATCCACCTCTAAAACAAACGTTCGTCCTCGAACGAAAATAGAAAAGTATCTGGGCTGGTGAAAAGGTGTGGATATTTACTCTGCATGTCCTACTCGGACTCCCAAGTAGATCCTTCTACCGGCTGACCTCTCCATTGCACCCGAACTGAAAATTAACTCTTAGCTGTTGGCTCCTCTTCGTAAGTCAAATCCTTGTCCAATTGTATTAAGCTGAAATCTAACACATGGGAATGATCACCATGATATTTTTGGAGCATAGACACACGGAACATTGAATGCACCGCTGATAAACTAGGTGGTAATGCAAGCTTGTAGGCTACTTCGCCTACTCATTCACGAATTTCAAAGGGTCTTATATACCTAGGGTTCAACCTGCCCTTCTTTCCGAACCTCATTACTCCTTTCATAGGTGAAACACAAAGCAATACTCTCTCTTCAACCATGAATGCAATATCGCAAACCTTACGGCCGGCATAACTTTTTTGCGAAGTTAATCCTGAATAATTTTGACCTTATCCAAGGCATCCTGTACCAAATCGGTACCCAACAATCGAGCCTCTCCCTGTTCAAACCAGCCAATTGGCGATCGGCATCGCCTTCCGTGTAATGCCTCATATGGAGCCATCTGAATGCTGGACTTGTAGCTATTACTATAAGCAAACTTCGTAGGTGGAAAAAATTTATCCCAAGAACCTCAAAAAACTACAAGCGTGGAGCATATCTTCCAATATCGGAATAGTACGTTCTGACTGTCCGCCTATCCATGGATGAAATGTTGTACTCAACTCAACCCGCGTGCCTAACTTATGATGTACAGCCCTCCAAAAGTGTGAGGTAAACTGTGTACCTCGATCAGAAATGATAGACATGGTCACATGTGAAGGCAGGCAATCTCACGAATGTAAATTTCATCTAACAGCTATAAAGAATAGGTAACTTCCACTGGAATGAAATGTGCCGACTTGGTCAACCTGTCCACAATAACCCATACTGCGTCAAATTTTCTCTAAGTCCGTGGAAGCCCAACAACAAAATCCATAGTGATACGCTCCCACATTTACTCAGGAATTTCTAACTTCTGACGCCAACCACTAGGACTCCAATGCTCGTACTTTACTTGCTGACAATTTAGACACCGCGCTACAAATGCAACTATATCCTTCTTCATTCTCCTCCACTAATAATGTTGCAGCAATTCTTGATACATTTAGGCGGCACCCAGATGAATAGAATACCGGGAACGGTGGGCCTCTTCAAGAATNAAAGAATTAATTCACGAAGCCCATCCACATTAGGAACACATATACGACCCTACATCCACAAAACTCCATCATCTCTCATAGAAAATTGCTTGGTACCACCGTGCCGCACCATGTCCTTGAGGACAAGAAAATGAGGATCATCATATTGTCGCTCTCTAATATGCTCATATAAAGAAGACTGAATGACTGTAAGAGCTAGAACCCGTGTGGGCTCTGAAATATCCAACCTCACAAACTGATTGGCCAAAGTTTGAACATCTGCAGCCAACGGCCTCTCACCAACTGGAATATACACAAGGCTGCCCATACTCACAGCCTTTCTACTCAAAGCATCGACCACCACATTGGCCTTTCCAGGGTGATACAAAATGGTGATATCTTAGTCTTTCAACACCCCCAACCATCTTCTCTATCTCAAATAAAGATCTTTTTGTCTGAATAGATACTGTAGATTATGATGATCTGTGAATACTTCATATGACACACCGTAGAGGTAGTGTCTCAAACTCTTCAGCGCATGAACAATGGTTGCCAATTCTAGGTCATAAACCAGATAATTCTTCTCATGGACTTTCAACTGCCGCGATGCATAAGCAATCACTCTGCCATCTTGCATTAATACTGCACCAAGTCCAATACGAGATGCATCATAATGCATCGTGTAAGATCCTGAACCTATGGGTAATACCAACAATGTCGCTGTAGTCAAAGTGGTCCTAAGCTTCTGAAAGTTCTCCTTACAATCTTCGGTCCACCTTAACGGAGCATCCTTGTGGGTCAATCTAGTCTTAATAGTTGTTCATAATCAATTACAGAATCGTCAACTAACTTCATGTTAATAAAATTCTCGTTTCAAACCTTTACAATACTGATAACGAGATGCAAGGCATGAAGACCTCATAATAATTTACCCGAATTTACGACTCACATTTAACGACACCTGGGCGGGCACCTACCTCGTAGGTTAAAACTCAATATCACAACACAAATTTGGCAAGTATGCACAGAGAAGTTCATAAATTTTTTTTAAATAAGCCTCATAAGCATGACTCCCTAGTTTAAACATATCAATTTATATGAAAATGCGAGGATGTCATCCTCAGTTCGGAATCATAAGTAATATGCACATCATGCCAATCGAAACTTTCCATTTTCTCCTTTTAAATATTTTTCGTTAAACAAAATCACAACACATAATGAACCCCACACCGGTAGGGCATATAATTCATAATTTGTAATTAATTATCCATAAATTACATCAAAACTTACCTAAATGAGTACCAGAAAGACACCTTTAGCCTTACAACACTTATTAGAGTCCAACATGGAATGATAGGCGTAGTTATCTCCATAGAATCACCTAACAGGAGTAAACACATAAGTAGATTATAGAATTACGAAGATCATTAATAAGTGGATCACAACAGGTGGACTTGTCTCGATACTCAGAATCAGATCAAGTTAAGGAAATTATTCCTTTATATTAAATCAGGGTCGTATCGATAACGATACCATCTGATGTAGCGACCTCTTCCATACCATAAAACAAATATATCAACGAGTGGGCCTCCACCCCTAAATGGTCATGTGGGTGGTGTAGTAACTGCAATGGGGCATGTAGCCTGAGTTCTTTGATGAAATATGCCTCTCCTAAGTCTGAGACAATTGTTTCATGATGTGCCTAGCATCACCGCATCCATAATAACCCTTTGCGGGTTTGGGAGTTCATACTGAGTCTGTACCAGATAACTGAAATAACCATTTTAGAAAACGCATGTCAGTGGAGCATTAAAATAACTTACTGGATCACCCCGAGTAATCCGATGTGCGAACTGGGCTGACCGACTGCCCAAGCCCCTGCCATAATGAATTATACTCGCGGAGTAGAAATTACTGAATCCCCCAGAACATCGAGACGTCTTGGTATCCTTAGTTTACTTTTTCCTTACCCCGAACATGCTCTAATATCTTGGCAATTTCTACCACTAGTGGAAATGAAGTATCATCCTGTAGCTCCCAAGTGGTACAAAATTTTACGATCATAATTGAGTCCATTAATGAGTCTGCGGACTGGCTCCCTGGCTATAGGAAGAAAAGTAGGAATATGATGGGCTAACGTATTGAACCTAATAGCATATTTTGACACCGTCATGGTGACCTGACACACCCTTTCAAAACCCTATGCGCCATGCATTACGGAGAGTCCGGGAAACAAACTCTTTCAAAAGCATTTATGAGAACTGAGCCAAGTGGGCGTTATTGCATTGGCTGGTCTGCCCTCTTCATAGGCTTGCCAAGAACACATGTGGGGAGTTATCTCTTCCCAAAGCCATTTTCTTCTTTTGTTATGCTGACTCAACACTGCTGAGCTGACCCCTTTCTTAACATACTCTTCGTTTCTTCTTTAGGGTAACCCTTACCCCTATTTATATACAACGATCACAAAAGTAGATCTTTAAACAAATAATTCTTAGAGTGAACCACATAGTCCATAATCTCGTCAACCACTATACTTCCTCTGAAGCACCCCAAAATCTGCAACCATGATGTCCACGCTGAGTAGACCTTCTATAAATTTAAAGTTGTTTCTCTAACTCTTTTGGTACTGAAGTATAGGATTACCAAGTAGGCGGACATACCGCAATTCCCAACCTTATCCTCTACAAAATCTCAGGCTTAAATATGTGTAATTTTTAGGGAACCTATTAGTACCACATATATACATTTCAGGCCAAAACTGATATAACACATAACCACGCAATCCATCCATTGATAGTGGACTCCCCCACTCTGCGTGAAGTCATAGTTCACCACATCTGATGATCCACAATATTAACTTTCACAACTCGTATAAATCAACCAGATGCCAAGGTTTGTTGCACCCCCCACATGATTCACTGTGTGATCTCTTAATACATCTGCATCTCCAGTCGGAACCACACGTTGAGGCAATGTTTGAGCATCTCTGGCTCCCTTGTAGTCCATTTCTGGTAGCACTAACCGTCAACACACAACTGATACCGAGTGCACAATGTCATACACGAGTGGATACAAAGGAATACGAGATATATGTTTCAAGCTAAATCAATGTCTCACGATAAGTAATGAAAGAAGTGATATTGTTCCTAAACTTCATAGCTCTGAGAGATACGTATAGACGCCTCCGTACCGATCCTTTAGACTCTACTAAGCTTGCTCGTGACCCGTGAGACCTATGTAACCTAGTGCTCTGATACCAACTGTCATGACACGAAATTTCCACCTTTGGGACCGTGATGGCGCTAAAATGTTTACTTGCTAGGAAAGCCAACATTAGAATAATGTTAGCCTATTTTAAAACAATTTTAAATTAATTAATAACAAATAAACAAATGCGAAAATAAATTCTGAAATAGAGTGAATAATCCATAATAATAGCGATGTCTAAGTACCATCTCAGAACTGGTGTCATAAGTGCACGAGCTACTAGAATAATATNCACACAACTGATACCGAGTGCACAATGTCATACACGAGTGGATACAAAGGAATACGAGATATATGTTTCAAGCTAAATCAATGTCTCACGATAAGTAATGAAAGAAGTGATATTGTTCCTAAACTTCATAGCTCTGAGAGATACGTATAGACGCCTCCGTACCGATCCTTTAGACTCTACTAAGCTTGCTCGTGACCCGTGAGACCTATGTAACCTAGTGCTCTGATACCAACTGTCATGACACGAAATTTCCACCTTTGAGACCGTGATGGCGCCTAAAATGTTTACTTGCTAGACAAGCCAACATTAGAATAATGTTAGCCAATTTTAAAATAATTTTAAATTAATTAATAACAAATAAACAAATGCAAAAATAAATTCTGAAATAGAGTGAATAATCCATAATAATAGCGATGTCTAAGTACCATCTCAGAACTGGCGTCATAAGTGCACGAGCTACTAGAATAATATAAGTAAAGGTGGAAGGGGACTTCAGAACTACGAATGTTGTGCAGCTATACCTCAAGTCTCCTCTGAGTAACTGAATCTGAGCATGTATGTGGTACGTCGCTGGATCCAACTCCAAAATCTGCACAAGAAGTGCAGAGTGTAGTATGAGTACAACCGACCCCATATACTCCGTAAGTGTCGAGCCTAACCTAGATGAGGTAGTGATGAGGCTATGACAAGATACGTATGTGAACGACCTGTAAAAGTATATACAAATACGAAGTAGCAATAATATAATGAATAACAATTTATAAAATGGGAGGGGACATGCAAAGGGGAATGATATAATAATTTCAGCAGGAGAAGTATGACTTAGCAGCCACTTAATTCATCAACAATAAAATGAGCAAATAATAATATGAAAATGGCACGGTACCACCCTTCTTGCTTTTACTCTCATTCCTCTCATAAATGGATAATTAAATAATAATATTTGGCACGACATCACCGTTCGTGCTTTAAGTCTCTTTTTGCATGGCATCACCCTTCGTGCTATTACACTCTCTGAAAATGACACGGCATCACCCTTCGTGATTTTACACTCACAAAATGGCATGGCAACACTCTTCATGCTTATACACTCTTCCTTACCATGACAATGAAATTATAAATAATAAAAATCGCACGGTATCACCCTTCGTGCTTTTACACTCTTCCTTACCAAGGAATTAATAATATAAATTAGGAACAGTATTTAAATGTGGGTATATACACTTATCAATCAATTCAATACTAGAATATCGAATTCACCTTCCAAAATATTCAACAATAATTAAATGAATATTAATTTCACAAAAAATGATCAAATAATCGATAATAAACTTAAGTAGGAATATCATAATTAAATAGGCAATTATCCACAATAAACAAATTACACCCGCATGCTTTGACTCAACCCCAACGCATAAGTACTCATCACCTCACATATACGTTGTACCCGCACATTAAATCACGTAGCAAATAGATTAATAAGTCATACTCCCTCAAGTCAAGGTTAACCAGGACACTTACCTCGCTTTGCAACCAAATTAAAGAATCTAATAAACCTTTGCCTCATGAATTCATGTCGGAAATCCTCAAATCTAGTCATAAACAATTCAATTTACTCAATACAAATCGTAGAAATTAATTCCATATGAATTTACAATTTTCCAGATTAAAATCCGAAACTCATTTTAAAAAACTGACTGTGGGGTCCACGACTCGAATCCGAAAAACTCATGAAATCCAAATACCCGTTCCGATACGAGTTCCACCATACCAAAATTATCAAATTCCGGTGTTAAATGGACCTTCAAATCTTAATGTTTTGTTTTTTGGAATGTTTTACAAACATTTCAATTTCTACCATCTAAATCCAAAATAAATGATAAATAAAGACTCTGATTTATGAAATATAATCACTTTTGGTTATAGAATACTTACTCACTTCAAATTCGTGAAAAATCGCTTAGGCATCGCCTAAATCCGAGACTCAAAACTCAAAAATGAGTAAAACTGGCTAACTCCCAATGTTTATGTGTTATGTCCAGCATTTTCGCTTCTGCAAAAATTTGACCACATATGCGATTTTCGCTTCTACGGAAACTTGACTGCATCTGCGGTTTTTTCTTCTGCGGAAACTTGACCGTATCTGCGTTTTCTGCTTGTGCGGAAACTTGACCGCTTCTGCGATTTACACTAGAAGGCCAAAATTTCAGATTTTTCCTTAAATCCAAATTTTGATCCGTTAACCATCCGGAATCCCCGGGACCTCAACCAAATATACCAACAAGTTCTAAAATAACATACAAAGCTAGTCAAGACCTCAAATCACATAAAAAAAATCATAAAAGTACAATTCACACCTCAATTCGAAATTTTGAATTTTAAACTTTTCAATTTACAAATCTTGTGCCGAAACATGTTACTTGAATCCGAAATGACTTCAAATTTGGCTCACAAATCAGAAATGACATAACAGAGCTATTCCAATTTCCAAAATCAGATTCCCGCCTCGATATCAAAAAGTCAAATCCGTCGTCAAACTTTGGAAATCTTTAGCCTTCAAATTTCTAGTTTCCGTTAAATGGCCATAACTCGAGCTAGGGACCTCCAAATTAAATTTAGGGCATACGCCCAAGTCTCTAATTATGATACGAACCTACCGGAATGGTCAAAATACTGATCCGGGTTCATTTTCTAAAAATGTTGACCAAAGTCAACTCAATTGGGTTTTAAGGCTCTATTTCACATTTTATTCCATCTTTCACATAAACACTTTCCGGAAAATTATACGGACTGCACACGCAAGTCGAGGAGTGATAAATATTTCTTTTCTACGTCTTAGAACACATAATAAATTATTAAATTTAAAGATGACCTTTTGGGTCACACGGTCAAACTTCCAAACTTAAATTTCTAATTTATCCATTTCAAGCCTAATTTAACTACGAACTTTCAAATAATTTTTTGGACACGCTCCTAAGTCCAAAATAACAATACAGAGCTATTGGAATCTTCAAAACTCTATTCCGGGGTCGTTTACACATAAGTCGGCATCTGATCACTATTTTAACTTAAGCTTTAAACCTTAGAACTATGTGTTCCAATTCATCCAAAACCTCACCGAACCAATTACCGCAGCGAGTCATATAACAACTGCAAAGCATAAATTGATCATTAAATAGGGGAACGAGGTTGTAATACACAAAACGACAAGCCGGGTCGTTACACCTGCGTATAAAGGCAACCCGATTTCGATTGTCCGAAGATGGAATCCTGTTCAGAAGAACATTCGATGGCCCACTTGAAATATGTCTAGGGACGAGGGATACGGAGTACGTTCTGAGGGAAATCCACGAAGGTACATTTGGAAATCATTTGGGCGCCGATTACTACTAGATCGACATGGAAAACGACGCAAAGGAGTTCATTCAAAAATGTGATGAATACCAAAGACACGCTCCGATGATTCATCAACCCGGGGATCTACTACATTCTGTTTTGTCACCATGGTCGTTCATGAAGTGTGGAATGGACGTCAATGGCCCCGTTCCATGGGCACCCGTAAGGCTCAATGTATATCGTTTATGGCTGACTATTTTTCTAAACGGTCAGAAACCTAGGAGTACGAAAAGTCCAGGGAGGAGGACGTCATCTATTTCATTTGGGACCGCATCATATGCCGATTCGAAATGCCGGACGAGACTGTATGCGACAATGGGAAACAATTCATCGTAAGCAAAGTAACCAAATTCCTTGAAGACCACAAGATCAAAAGGATCCTATTAATACCCTACTAGGAATGGACAAGCCGAATTTACCAACAAAACCATACTCCAAAACCTTAAAAAGAGGTTAACCGATGCCCAAGGGATATGGAAGGAAATACTACCCGAAGTCCTATGGGCATACCGTATGACCTCGAAGTCCAGTACTGGGGCTACCCCTTTTTCTTTGGTTTATGGCATCGAAGCTCTGATACCGGTCGAAGTCGGAGAACCAAGTATCAGATTCTAATATGCAACAAAGGAATCCAACGACGAGGCTATGATTTCGAGCCTGATGCTATTAGATGAAAGGCGCGAGCCTGCCCTTGTCCGTTTGGCCTCCCAAGAATAGCAGATCAAATGGTATTACAATCGAAGAACCAACCTTCAACACTTCAATACCGGGGGCTTGGTACTAGAAAGGTCACATTGAGCACCCGAAACCCGAACGGAGGGAAATTGGGGCCGAACATGAACAAGTTCCATACCTTAGAGGCAGTAGGACTTGTGACAAATATATTCTCAATGGATTTCTCTCGGGGCTGCTGACAACACCAACACCTAGACATTACCATTTGCGCTTGCCTCCTCCACATGTTGTCAGTGGCTATTTTCTGCCTCCACAATCTCCACAATAAGAAGGATATCTTGAATGGCAAACCTTTAATCCACATTAACTTGAATTCCTGATTAGGATCAGCCCTATGCCTTAATATTTTCCAAGCATTGCTAACACTGAACTTGCTTGAAGGAGTTGGCATCCAGTATGGCCTATCCCAATATTCTTCACTGCCTTTATAATGCACATTTAGCCTTATATGATCTGCGATTTCCTTATTGAAAGTTTGATCTAGTAGCTGATCATCCCATGCCTCCCCTTGTCACAGTTCTGCCACCTCCTGAAGATCTTCATTGATTGGAAAGTTTTCAGGTAATACGTAATAAAGTCCACCCAATCCAGTCCAATTGGCATGCCAAATATTAGTTGTTCCGCTCTTCACTTTCCATATGATCTCATGTTCTACTTCTTATCTAGCATTCAACATTTGTCTCCAAACATGAGATCCTCCCCTAAAATGCACCATTGTTGGTAGCTCCTTCTTGAAATACTTATTCCACATGAAATTAGACCACAAAGATTTTGAGGTCCTAAACCTCCACCATAGATTAGCAAACAGCGCCCTTGAGACATCATGTAAGGACCTAAAACCTAGGCCCCCTTCCTCTTTAGGAAGGCAAAGATTTTACCATGAAGCCCAGTGTCTGCTTCCCCCTTCATCCTTTGTGCTCCAAAAGGACATAGCAAAAGTATTATGTAGATGCCCCATGATGCTGTTTGGTGGATCAAGGACTGATAACATGTGAACTTTCATACTTTGCAACACACTAGAGATGAGTGTTGTCTTTCCTCCCAATGACATCATCTTTCCTTTCCATGAATGCAATTTAGACTTCACCTTCTTGATAAGATCCTCATAATAGTCCATCCTCCTTCTAGAGTAAACAATAGGACACCCTAGATATATGAAGGGGAATTTACCTCTTGCAAATCCTATAATAGCTCCAACTGCCTGAAATAATCCATTAGCAACCTTTGAATGCATGTAGTATGAACTTTTATCTTTGTTGATCATCTGACCTGATATGTTCCCATAGTTCCTCAACACTGCCATAATCTTGATCAAAGAGGGAGGATGAGCAGATGCAGAGATTATCGTATCATCAGCATATGCCAAGTGGCTTAAAGGATCAAACCACTTAGGCATTCCAAATTCTACAAATGACTTGTCTTCAAAGAGCTTATCCAAAGACCTGGAAAGTACCTCAGCTGACAGAATGAACAATGCTGGAGATAGGGGATCCCTTTGTTTCACACCTCTTGTCGACATAAAGAACTCTGAGGACTGCCTATTCACCAATACTGAATACCAGTTATTTGACATCAAGTTCCACACCATGTTGATGAAGTGTTCAGAAAATTCCATATTCCTTAGCACATGCAATAAGTACTTCCATGAAACCCTATTATAGGCCTTAGCCATATCAAGCTTGATCACCACATTAGCTGGATTTCCCTTAACCTTATGTCAGTGACAATTGCTTGAGTCAATAAGATGTTCTTAAATATACTCCTACCCTTTACAAATCCGGATTGATTAGGAGTTATTAGAGATGGCAAAAAACTCTCCAATCTGTAATGTAACACCCTATACAAGACCTAGTTAATGAAGTTGCTCAAACTAATAGGTCTTAAGTCAGAGAAGGTCTCAACTCTAGGCATCTTGGGCAGCAACACTAGATTGGTGTGAGTGATGGATTTAGGCAATGCAGCTCCTCCATAGAAGTGTAGCATCATGTTGTGTATATCAGCACCATTAATATCCCAGCAAGTTTGATAAAACAGGCTAGTGAATCCATCACGACCAATAGCACTCTCCCCACTAAGCTCAAAGACTGTTGCCCTTACTTCTTCAATTGTTGGCAATCTGCTAAGTTCCAAATTCAGATCCATAGTGACCATTGAAGGTACATTATTGAGCAAGGAAAATTCAGAAGCATCACCTTCATTTGTAAACTATTTTTGATAGAAGTCCACTGCATCTATAGCCAATTGCTCCTGGTCTTCAATCCATACCCCACTACCACCTTTGATCCTCTTCAGTTGCAATTTCTTTCTTTTGCGATTGACATGATTGTGAAAGAAACTTGTATTCCTATCTCCTTCAGCAAACCAAGTCATCCCAGCTTTTTGCTTCCAATACTGCTCCTCAATACTCAAGTATTTCTTCAATTCAGATTGAGCCTTTTGAAGCACAATCCTATTCTCAGTTGGAGGCTCTTCTTCAAACAACATCTCCTTCGCCCTGACAATGTCCTCCAAATAGCCAATTGCTTGAAGATATCACCAAATGTTTCCCTAATCCATTTTGAGAGTGCCGTCTTCACCTTCTTGATATTCTTCTTGAATATCAAAAATGGATCCCCTATTAAATTAGCTTCCCAATTCTGCCTCACCACATCCATAAATGTAGCATGCCTTGTCCAAAAGTTCAAGAATCTGAAAGGCTTGACAAAATTGGTTATCTGCACCCCACATGTCATTAGAAATGGTGCATGATCTGATCCAGTTCTGATTAGATGCTCAACTTCAATAGTTGGCAACATGTTATGAAATGGAAAATTCACAAAAATCCTATCCAATCTCTTGAATATACACTCAGCATTGGATATCACATTCCACCATGTGAATGGGCTTCCTTTGTACTCTTGATCTAACAAACCACAAGAGTTTACACAAAATGCAAAATCCTCATATTCATGAGGGTGTACGGAGAGTCCCCCTATTTTCTCATCTTCATGCAATATCACATTGAAATCCCCTCCTATCAACCATGGTAATTCCATATAATTTGCTAAGTAATACAAGTGATCCCACAAATCCAACCTCTCCATTGCTGAATATTTTGCATAAA